>JAQGAA010000678.1:0-20304 GCA_034696425.1 Isotoma viridis
CATCAGGTTACACATGAAAGTCTTGAGAAAGTAGTAATAGAAGTACAAAGTTTGTAATGAGAATTACTAATTATCTAAATAGAACTAGGTAGTATTTAAGATTCAGAAGGTACATTTTGAAGAGATAGTAGAAGTAGTAGTAATAATAATAACCGGTATCGATAAAGATTGAAACAGGTTCAATAGTGTTATGTATCACCATGATCAGCAAAAGTATAGAAATAAGTCTGTGTTTGTTTTCTGGATTTTATGACATAATTAAAGCTACAAAAGACTAAAGGATATTTTTACTAAAGAGTACCTGAGTACCTAAAGTGCGTGGCCTAAGACTAGGCTAAAATATGGATGTTCTTTGAACTAGGTTTTAGGCCAACTTCATCCAAAGAGTTTGAAACACGTAAAGATATTAAATTTTGTTGAAAATCTTAATATTGTAGTTATCATTATGAGAAATTGAGACAAGAAATATATTTTTTGCGGACTAACATTAATACAGTACATGTACTTTGTAAAAGAATAACATTGGCAGGGAGGGAGACAAAGAGACAAGTCCAAGTCAACGCCTCAAGTATACTAAAACACTTAAATCTACACTTTTTGTAAACTAAAATCTAACCTAAACTACGAATCTATATTAAATTGTATCATATGTATTCTCCGGCATATCTAAAATTTACAGTTATATTAAGTCGCATATCGATTACATTTTTTCATTTTTCGAAATTAATTTCAAAACTTTTTGTCTAAAAAGAATTGAAAAATTTAGGTACGTACACATCAATTGTGAATTTGATTGTCAACTAAAACAATCACTTCTGAGTTCTGACGACGCCTCTATTAAATCTAACATTAGCACTCCAAATCAACTAGATTAGAGTTTTTGAAGATCATTATACTTTTGTCAAATCTCGGTACTCGTTATCGTTACCCCTTTAAATATGGGTTACATAAGGAGGGAACTTTGCATACACATGTAACATTTTAACAAATGCAGTACGATTATAATATTATGACCTTTGACCGCTCGTTAAATGACTGTAATATAATATAATTATGATATATTAGACTCTTTTTTTAAGTTATACACAGGTAAACACGGCAGTTATCTTGCTATTTCAAATTACTTGCTTTATAACAATAATATTTCTTCTTAAATGCCGTCTACTTCACTCCAAAGAGATTAGCAAAGATCACAAAATAATATGAGTAGTTTTCAAACATTTTCACAATTACCATTAAGATTTTATAAGACGTACACGTGTCTACAAGTACAACAACAGGAAAATATTGTATTTTTCAATTCATACTTTGGTAAGATAGTTTTTCTCGCTTTTAATAATATTAGATCGAAAACCGGCGATGGGATGGGGTAGTATTTGGTCTTATGGTTCTAAAAACAATAACGACAATAATTCGGCCATGAGAACTGACTTGGTAGTAAAAATTAAATAATAACATGAATCAGCAAGATCTTTAAGTGCAACAGGCAATTGGGATGTCATCATGTAACATGTCATGATACTTGTTCAAAAAATAGAAAGAAAATACACATTCATCTAAATTACAGATTACAGTCTTTGAAACATTAACAAGTATGTCCCTTTCTGGACTATTTGCTCTAATTTGCGATTGCATCTGAACATTCAGTATTACTACTTTAAAATTTCATACTAAATACTAAAGTCTAATTCAAGTCAGGAAAATTATGTTTTCACAAACATTATTATTCATACTATTATTATTCTTATTACTTATATAGATTACCATAACTGAAAATCATTAGAAACGTTTCTGCTTTGAATTTGCTAACGCGTGAGCATAAAATTAGCATTTGAGAAATTATGAGAAGTGGAATATACGCGAATAACAATAATAAATAGAATGAGGTGACTAAGATTATAGCTCAAAAATACCACTTGCTACATATTAATATGTAACAGAATATGTGGGAAATATTACAGGAATCAGTATCCAGAAATAGAGCGACTGATATTAGGTCCACTTTACTTTTATTTTTTTTTCATCAACTGGTCTTAGGTAGGATCTTAAGAAATGATAATTGAATGAGTTGAGTATATACACACATTTTTTGAATTTTTTCGCTGGAAAAATTTTGTAAATTTTAAAAGTGGAATTCTGAAAGGCCAATGAGCTCATAAATGGGTAACAGAAATTAGGCAATAATTTAGTGAAAGAAACTTTTCAGAAACACATGATTTGGTAACTTATACTGCTGCTGCTACATTTGTAGTAGATCAAAAATATATTAGAATTTATATTTCTCAAAGTTAAAAACCAAGAAAAAACTCACTACTTTGACTCTTTTCATTTTTCAATATCTTACTTTTCACTGAATCTGTTGACATGTTGATATGTTCTTTCGAAATCGCAATCACCACAGAATATGAGAATAAATAGATACTACACACTCAGTAGTTGGATTAGCCTTTTTCTGTCACACATTATTCGCTTATTGGCCGTAAAATTCTAAGCATTATTACTATTCTAGACATATTATATTTATATATTACGTATGTACTACTCTACGACAGCTGAAGTGCATTTTCTTACTGCTGTCGTGCGTTAATTTTCATTACGATCAAAGAATACAGAACGATTTTGATTTAGTTTGGAATAATATTCGACCAAATAAGTCGTGTGTCGAATATCCCACTTGAATTGAATTTTTGTCTTCTGTTGAAGATAACGAGATCTTCATGACGTCGCAGTTAAAAGTGGGACAGAAGGAGTGGTCGCAGTCGCGATAGAGACTTTGGAAGAATTTTGGATTGGCTGCTGTTGCTGCTGAGAATGACGAGGAGTTTTGATGGAGCTGGAGCATGACTTTGGAGGTCGTTGCGACTGGTAATTCTGATGTTGTATTGAGTTCGTCGACAAAACGGCTGGGGATGATGTTGAGGCAGATATCTGAGGAGTTGGGTAATAAGTGGTGCCATTGGCGGATGGGGCAGGATGGGCAGATTCCGTTCCAGATGCTGGAACGTTTGTTGTCGTCAGTGTACATTGTGGCACGTAATATGTGGAGTAACACTGGTACATTTGATTTGGTTGTGGACCATAAATCCCTTGACTCCCACAACTAGATTGAACATAACAGATTAGTTAAAATTGAGTTGTGATGACGCAATTAATAAAATGATTGATAGGAATAACAAATAAAACAATTTATATTTTGTATTTTGTAAGAACTTACTCAGGATTAAAGAGCTCACAAGCAAGTCTCTGAATAAGCTGAAGGGTGAGCCGTCGCTCATGTCCCATGAGACAAACGGTAGAGCTATCCACGACATGATACAGGGTAATCAGGAAAGCATATCTCAGACGAGCAGAAACACCGGACATATGATTAGCCAAATAAGTCCGCAATTTAGATTCCTGTTGTTCAACCTAATCAAATAAGAAAACAAACGTCAGTGAACTTGTTCCATCAATTTCTACGTAAAATCATCATCTTGTTAGTCTGACATAATGCGATAGATGTTCTATTCTACCATTACTGGTGTTGCAAGAAAACTGGAATTTATTCATTCCTCCAGTGAGCCATTTTGCAAAAAAAAAACTTCCTATCTTATCGAAAAATACAAGTTTACAGGAAAGCCAACTCGCTGTTGCAGCAGTAATTCGTAACCCTAAGCCTTATCCAGAAATCCCATTTCATGCATTGCATGTGGTCCATGTCCATAGGGAAACCAAGTCACACTACTTCTGTCTAAATTGCATTAAATGAACAAAGACTGATAACCTCTGTTTACAAAGCTGCGAAAGTGTTGTCGCCAACATAAAGGGTTACAGTCAAGTTAATATTTCTCCGCAGTAGGCCTGTGTTTACTGTCCTAATCCATTAGAGAATTCTGTTCGTTAGATCCCATCTCCTAACAATCAGACTATCCATACAGCTTTACTGCAGATAACTTTTTTTATACAAAACATACTGCATCTGATATAAATGGAGCTGAAAGCAAACTGTATCTAATAGTCAAGTCGAAATTCGACCTCAATCTGTGGTTCAGTCAATTTAGCAGTATGCATTCAAATGGCTTTCATGCTAAATTGTTGTAGAGGTTTTGTTGTTACGTAGCAGTTAAATGAAGATGAAAAACTACTGCAAATATTGAAAGAGACTTTTCTAAGCTATAATGATAATGTGCATCCTTTCGCTTGTGGCATTTTAACTCCCTATTATTATAAACCTGTCAATTATTTGCTGTACTCTCCCGTTACTAATGTACATTTCAGTTATCAGGCAACGTACCTCTGGAAAGTCAATGAAAAATCGTGAGCACATATATCGCTGGAGAGGTGGGATGGAATGAACATCAGCGGGTCTGTAGCCTCGGACCAAGAGATTGCAATATTTGAGAAGTCCACCCCCACGGATTTCTTCTGGATGTCGAGTCGCAATTAATCTGTGTTGAAGGTGATAAAGTGCACCGTAAAAGTCTCCAAATACAGACTCGCCGACAACAGTTGGGTAAAATCTATTTCCGTAAAAAAAATATGAAAATGTTGAAATTAAAAAAATCTGTATCTTTTACTAATAGAATACTATATATATATAAGATTAAAAATACAAATATTTCTTTTACCGGCTGGACATGGGAACAGTGGCACATTTATAGAAGAGCATCAACGAGTCCAACACAATTTGAAAGGAATCAACGGTAAACTCATACTGACGGCGCATTGTGTCTACGAATTTCAGCTCCACTGAGCAACTTCGTCCTTTACTGCTTGAGTTTGCTGCAGGTCCATTACCCAAAGCAATTAGAGACCATCGGTCGCCTTCACATACTTTCACCATTTTAGACACGTAAGCCTCTTTCAGAGCACATGCGGACATCCGTTTGCGACTCACCTATAAAGTTAAAAATAAAAAGTATAAGTCAGTACCGAAATATGAGTCCATATTTTATGTGTGCAATCTCGCCTATCTCGCATGATGAGTTTTAGTGTTTCTAAACATTTTATGCAGCTAGTTTTGGCCTGGTCAAGTCAATATTTTATTTTAATTAATGTACTCACTTGTGGTGGTAAGAGATCAAGAAGTGCATCAAGGACAGCAGTCTTAACACGGTCGAACTGTTTCACTGTGGATAGTTCCATTCCAAAGATCAGATCGATATCATTGTATGAAAAGTTCTTAGGAGAACCATCTGAGGAAAGACATGAACAAATCATTCCACCATCATCCTTTCCAGACGGCTGATAAATAACCCCACATACACAGCAGAAGTCCAATCGGTCCTTCAAAGCATAACTTGCACATCCTCCATTGAGTCGAATATCACGGATCTATTAAAAAGTAGTGTCACTCATAAATATTTTGTAGACAATAAATACTCCACTCATTTCTTCTCATAATATGAAATTTAAAATAAATATTATAAATTAGAGCAGTAGTTGGAAGGAACTGCCACTTACTTTGATTCCCTCTTTAACAAGTCGATCTTTAACAGCCGTCAATAGATCCTTGAGTTTGAGTTCCAATGCAGGGAAATTTCCTCGACCCTCTAGGGCTACCATTTCATTTAAGACGCTATCCACTCTCTTGACTTGATCATAAGTGAGGATGGCAAATCGCTCTCGTTCTGCTCCAAGTCCTCCTTCTTTGCATGATACAGGTGAGCTTCGACCTGAGCTACAGCCATCATTGTCACTGAAAACTCCACTGTCCGTCACACTCAAGGAGTCAAAGTCGTCTACTCCCATTTCTGTAATTAAAAAAATAAAAATAATTAAATTAAAATTCAATTGGAAAATCACTTTCATCATTTACAATCTAGTCAATCTACGATTGTAATTTACAAATTTAAAAAAACGTATGCAATTTTTAAAACAAATAAGCAAAAGCAAACTAACTGGGATTAGAATCAGCAGGTGTATGTTTTCCAAGCCGAGAAAAAGCAATATTATTAGCATGAGCATCAGTCATTATCATTACAGGTTTCATGAAACGAAACAGCAAATCGATCAAGCTCGGACTAATATACTTGGAGAGCTTTTCTTCGTCAAAAATTACAAAATAATTACTACTCTCATCAGAAGAACGAATACATGGTTTCTGTTTCTTGGCTATAAGGAGTTTTTGTTCCTTTTCACAATCACCCTCCCCCAAGATGATTTTCTTCTTATCTTCAGAAATACTAATACTTCCGCCAGTCGTTGAAATAAATTTTGCATTGTTTGTCTTGTCATCATCAGTTTCATCATTCGTTTCAGATGCAGTATTAATACCGAAGGTTTTCTCATGCCAAGACCAGTCGCAGTCCCCCTTTCCACGGAATGAGTTGTGACTTTGAGTGTTTTGTTGTGTCAAATAATTAGACATCCTCATAGTTTCATTCAAAGCCTCCTGGAACGGATTGAACATGGTTGGGGTTCGATTTTGGTGGTAATCATGACCAACTTTGTTCAAAGGGTCATTTATTCCATACCCAAAGAAAACAGTGTTCCGTTGATTTTGACTATAAATCATACGTATTGGAATCTGGGGTCTTGGGCTTGGTCCTCGAAACATTTTATTGTTATTATTAGAATTATTATTATTATTGTCACGTCTACCCCAACCTAAATTACCACGATAGTTGTAATTGTAATAGTTGCCACTTCGAAGCCCTCTGCGTTGCGGGTTTGTAACGGGAACCCTTGAAGCATAAATTGCCTGGTTCTCAAGACTAAGTGCTTCATAATTTCGACTTTGATTCGATTGATTCCCTTGATGCTGTTGGTCATGAAACTGATTCTGGTTGTTCCTACAAGGCCATTGGTTTTGGTTTCTGTTGTAACCATTAGACTTGCCCCAACCCCCAATCCCCTCTCGACCATTGTGATTGCTATTGCTACTCATTCCAATTTCCAATGTACAAGAATTTAGTATGACGCTTTTTTGCTTCGGATTTTGTACCCTCCTCCAATAATCTTGAAACTCTTCAGTGTAATTTTAAAACAAAATTATTCAAACTTTAACCATAGTCAATCTCTGAAAGCGAAGCCTGCAGCTGCAGCAGCCGTTCCTTCCTTAATTCCTTATGTTCACAGCCAACAAACAAAGCCTTCGATTCTAACTTCTGTCACAGTGTGCTGGTTAATATTGAATTTTGAAATCTAAATAAATTACGACAAAAATAATTCAAAATCAGCTAAAAACACCTTTTTGAAAATCATTTTTAAAAATCTGACCACCTCAGACTTGTGACCGTTCCTTCTGTCTCCTCAATTCACAATTTTAAAATTTTGACCCTACAGATATATTTAGACCTCTGGTTGCAGCAATGTTGAATCTTCGTCTTTTCTTGATGTTACCTCCAGCGTGCCTTCTTCGGATGACGGATTCGTGAAGTCCCCCCAGTTCAGATAATCTGATGTTCTTCTTCTAGTGAATTAGATATCGCTGCCAGCGTTCTTCACTCCGTGCCTTGTCCTCGTGAGAAGCTGGTGACTTTTGACTCAATTAACCCATCAGTGGAAATTACTCGATTAGACGAGTAATTTATTCTAGTGAGATTGATGATGATGTGTGTGTGTGTGCGAATGGTAAACTGATGACTGATTTTAAAATGGGACACCGAATTCTAAGTTTGTATGAAATTATTCGCCATGGTTGATGGTGTCTTCTTCTCCCTCCATCGCTTTCTGTTTACAGTTTATTCACCTTATTTTCTTTGCCATGTGAACTTGTGAACATTATTCAGGTCTCGGGTCAGAGAAATTGATGAGAAATAATAATTTAAGCATATAATTTCAGCGTGCAGCGTCGTCGAATGTGTGTTATCTTATCTAGCGGTTATATGCAACGCTGCAAGTCAAGGGTCCAGCGTCAGTCTCGTAGTCTCGACGAGACTGTCTCGTCAGTCGAAGTCAATAGTCCAATTGTCCAATTCCAAGAAACGAAGCAATGCACAAGCGCAAGAGCACATCTGAATTCTAAAACAGCAATTATACCAACCAGGGCCAGCGCATGCTTCTTGATGTATTTTTATCATAAAAAAAAGTTCATAAAAAACCCGTAAAGCTCGAACCCTACTCAAAGGCTAAAATCCAGCAATTTTTTTGCTAACTTTAATTGAAGCATTAAACTTTAGTTATAAAATTATTACTAAAAAATCATTAAACACAATCAACAATGGAAGGAGAACAATGTACCATCATAAACCATGTACTAGGTGACAAGGGTTCTAAAAAGGTTTTTAAAAGCCACATATATATGACCTTGATTTTTTGGAAGCATCATTCCAAATTAATGAAATTCCTAGAATGCTACCTCACGCAATTTTAATTCCTGACCTACCTGACATTTTCATTAGAACAATAATAAATTTTTACTTATTTTTATATAACATTCCTTTAATATACTTTAGCCACTTTGTGCTTGCTGCCTACACCTTTTTAAATAAATTTAGTGTCAATTTGCAAAAATTAAGAGATACAAAAAAATCATAAGAATAAGAGTAATAGTACCAAATACAACTTTTATTCTATATTCTCTATTATAACCACAAAATCCTTTCAATTTCAACTTTTCAAGGATTTCCTAGCAATGAATCAGTACTTTAATGACACGAAGTTTTTGTTAAAGAAATCATCAGTACCGACTACCGATTGGTGTTTGTACCAAACGCTAAGATAAGAACTCATACACACAAAAAAATCAGGTGTGTTGGTGTGTAATGTAGTATTTTTTAAGCTTATTTGCACCTTCTTGCTGTAAATTACAATTACAATACCCAAATGCTTCATGTCATCAAGTCTTCATGATTAAAAAATATTGTATTGTATTTTGTATAAGTATTGTTCAAATTCCTCGGAATCGATGATGCGAGAATGAGAGGTACATTAGATCAATACGTATGCGTATCGACAGATTATTAGCTAACGAATTATATGAATGAATGAGAGATGCAAAATAACAAATTATTAGAATTATAAGTAGCTAACTTTATTGTATTATTATTATTTGCAACATTTGCAAGTATGTATAAGTTACAAGCGAGCAAAAATGATCACTAGATACTAGTTAATAATCTAAAAAAATGAATATAAGCATATTGAGAATATTGTGTGTCTCTTTAAATTTGTGAATGCTATATCTAATTACAAAATCATGAATTACTTGGAAAAAACTATAATTGCGATTTGTACGAAGTTATCTTTCATTGTATTTTTGTTTGTTACAAATTACAACTAAATAGCCTATCTACCACCCTCAATTCAAACCAATAGTAATTTCATTACGGATACTTTACTCAATTTTGTATTGAAATATGCTGATTGCAAAATTTTGCAAAGTAAGTGGTATATAGAATACAAGTATCTTTGTTGACCCCCAGTAGTTGCACTTAATTAGCAAAATTACTGCAATTGTGCAACATTTTGCATATAAAATTATTACGTATTTTTACTGCACATATATTTGCATCGATCTTGCAACTTGCAACAAAATCTCGGCGAATTAAAATCTTACGATTGTGTAATATTTTAAGCTTATTATTGAAACGCAACCTAAATCTTAGTGTGTGGCTCACTCAAAATCAGTAGTAATTGCATGAAGATGCATTTTTGAAATAAATTTTAATAATTCTCTAATCTGGAATAGCATTTATTTATGAATGCTTCATTTCCGTGTTGTTCTCATTTCATATCCAAATTCTTCTCCTTGCATCTTTACATAATTAGTGAAATAGTTTTTAAGACTATTTGCTTAATTACAAGTGAAATGTATTCTTAAGATTTATTAGCATAATCAGAGAAAGTTTTAATAGTTCATTCGGATGCTTCTAGTTTTACTCTACTACTCAATTTAGAATTACTACTAGACCACAGCCATTAATTTTCATGATGATGATTGCACCATTTTCGGATATTATGCAATCTTTTAATTTTATAATGATGATTATAGCTTGTAAAATAATCCTTAGTGGTTCGGTGAGTGATACACAGTCGATCATGTCTTAAGTCTTTTGTTCTTATTGGTAGTACCTTTACCCAATTATACCTAAAACTACTGAAAAAAACAAACTAACGCTAATGAATGTTTTGATTATTTATTACATATTATTACAAAATTCCCAGATTATAATTAAATTAACTACGACCGGAATGACATTTTGCCTGTGCACCTAAAACTTTTACTTTGGTGGTAGAGAAACCACAATAACATTTCGAAATCCTTTTTTGATGACGTACAGTAAAATACAAAAAGTGCTTTCCATGTAAATAGATAAGCATATTGATTTCATCAACCCAATATTGTGCAATTTATGATAAACACAGTTATTATTATTTTGATAACACTCCCATATACACTTTAACCTTTTGATTACAAATACTTCTTCCTAGGCTGGTTCATCGACCTGATTCTAATTCAAAAATACACAAGGGAACTATCACACAGATTCATAAAATTTAATCATCACTCCCAATGCAGCAGCTACACCATCCTCCATCCCATTTAATAATTGCTTTCCAGAAGCTACTACACGACTTATTATTAAATTCTTTCTAAATGCATTTCTATAAAAAACTAGGTCAGCCATCCATAAACTACCTTGCCTACTAAATGGTAAATAATACTAAAAAACTACCTATAAAATAAGTCATTGCAAAATGAAAACCATTATTATTATTATATTCACAATTCCCTAACATTAGGTACCCACCACTTAAACATTTTGATTTAATAAAGATCCAACATGACATGAAAAACATAATGTTAGGTACTTTTCTATATTTTTAGTGCCTATGGTCAGAGTCGTGGTGACTGTGATAAAAACATAATAAAACTAGTCACCCGACCTAAATTCTTCTTAAAAAATATAGTTACAGTAAATTAACTAAAGTAGCTCATACTCCTAAAAGTAAAAGTCCACAATCGAATAACAAATCCCGGATATCGCAAGTTTGATGGATATCCGATTCAACCCCAAAACGAGAAGCATTAAATTCGTAACAGTTACCACATATCCCTATATACTACTGTAATTATCCAAGTTATTCCCCTTTAGTTATAATAGAAAGTATTACTACGAGATCAAAATGTCATTAAGAAGGGTAATAAAATGATAAAATATGGTATATTACTATTACTAACTCTAACCAAAGACATGCCAGACCACTTGAACGAATCTGCAACTGAAAAGTGCTGATTCGGTTGAAACATGCATTATCTTCTTGACTAGTACCCACTACCACTGCACACTCTCCTACTTACTTTACTTTCACTCATGGGGAGAGAGCTTTTAATGTCTGTGACATTATAATAATATAACAAATATGAACCAAGAAGACCAGGAAGGATATTATAAAATGATTTTGAGTGGATCTTCTTGTATACTTTATGAAAGAGTGACATAATGGGTCTATAAAATGTCCTCATCTTTCTCTTTACCATTAAACTTAACCAGCTCAAATTTATCTAGAGATGAAATACATTCGTGTCAAATCCATCACACAAACTCTAAAGGGCTTAACTGAAGTGATCGAAGGTACTAACTATCTTTTAGATACCCGAGGGGTTGACTGAGTATCTGATGACATATTATATGCTACACATCTCCTAGTTTAATGGACTGATTATACCACCAGGGTTTTATAGGACTTTAGTCAATTCATAGAATAAAATTCTGCTTTGAACTGGTGGATTTTCTTGGGAACTGTAGTACTAACTACTACTACAACTACCGATTCGAATTCTATTGCAAATCCCCTCAACTCTTAAATTCTTTCTGGAAAATTCTCTCAACAGTTTCAAATCCTTTAGAGATACAACAAGCCACCACATCCAATCCGTAAGAGTTTACGTAATTTTTTTTCTTATTGCGAAACATACAAAGCCACCCAGAAAGAAGAAAAAGTAATAGAAGCAAAGGCATGCCAAACCTTCTTTGAGTAATGCCATCAAGTCTACTGAGCCGAACAACATAATTTGGCTGTCAACTCACGTAATGTCCTATATAAAGCCAAAGCCTCATTTCCTTTTTTATTGTCAATTCTCCTATCAAAGATATAGAAACAGAACAGATGAGAAAGCAGAAGTACTCGAACTTTCGAACATTTTAGTTCTATTCACTCCCTTCCACCCACATCTCGTTTTTGCAACTCTTCATTCACTTCCAGACATTTCCTCTACCTCAACGAGGAAAAAGTACCGAAACCTAAATGTACTCAAATGAGTATTTAGATGCTACCCGGAACTATTTCATACGTGTGATTAAATTCAATCCGTCTTCAACGCAATTTACCCGTATTTACTAATACCCTCCGATCCTGCTATTGACACACATCGTCTCTGTCACATTTGACTTGAAATTATAAGTTTTCACAATGAATTAAGAGCTGTTTAGATGTTGATTCCGAATCAAACTCAGAGATTCCTACTCTCATGTTACATCTAAACCACAGAAAAGCCGTATTATTAAACCGAGATAAGACTCTTGTATCCTTATTTTCTACAAACCCCCCATACATATACATTTGTAATCTCACCAACCATATATAACTTTAATTCCTATAGCTTGGCATAATATTTACCCGTATTTCTCTACCAAAGAATCCAATGCACATTAATACCCAGATCAGGGTTTTAAAACCCAAACCCAAACAAATAATCCTACACAGAAGTTGAAGCAAATTCTACCAGCAGTTTCGAGATTAGATTTTAAACCTATTCACCACAAATTTCTATTCCTCAGGCAAAGCAAAGCCCTACCAATAATAAAACCTTATTTGATAGAGAAAGTCCACCATGATAGAGTTTATATTGTTAACAAGATGTTGACAACCAACATGAATAAAATGTTTCCTTCTCCTGCCTCCCACACACACAAGGTACACAGACATCAAATAGAAATGCGCATTTAGAAAAGTCCTTTACATGGAAATAACAACATTTGATCAAAAGGCATCAACAAGTTTTTCAAAAGTTGTATTCTGTAAATAAAATTACCATGCTTTTGTCAAAAAAGACAAATTCAATAGAATTTAATACTACCCTTTAGATTAAAATTACTTTCACTATGATAAAATCTAACAAATTATCCTCTCTTGTAATTCAAACTCCTAACTTACAAATCCCTGTTGAATGTCAGATGGAAATAACAAGTAGCAGTAATTCATGTCAATTCCAACACTCTCCTTATATGTAGTAAATCATAAAATGTAATAATCTGTAACAAATTATAAAAATGTCATGTACGTATGTGTGTCATATGTCATGTCATGTCAGTAAAGAAATTTATGTCACTTAACAGCATTTCTCTCACCCACAAAAATTTAACCATTCAAATACTCTCAACTCAACACTCGAACAAAGTACCTTTCATGAATACGCTAAGAAAAACGACATATTTTCTTCCTTATGGAATCTCCAAAACAGTCACATATTCTTTCCTACTTCCTTCCTACCTACCTATTGAATTCTTCCAGAACTTTCTCCTCGATACCAACTCCCACCTGGATTTGCAAAACTAATAAATTATACAAAAGAAGATCAATTTTGTATTCCAAGTGTACCCTTTATATATATATATCCCACCCGTATAAACTACTTCAAACTAAGTTCAAACCTCCTACAGCAAAAATGGAAAGAATAAAGAACCACAGTTAAAAAGAATTTCAAAAAAACGGACCCATATATCCTGAAGGCTTTCATCGGCTTTTATTCTCTATCTTTCACCCGAATTTTTCATACTTTAGGAATCCTTTGAACCTAGGGTATTATTATATAGCCTAAACTCCTTAACTTTTTTTCTTACCAAAGGCTTCCATACCCAAATGTGTATCAACATAAAGGTAAAGAATAATGAGATTACTTACATTATACATATTAAAAATAGGTATCTTCACTTCTTCTATGGGGAAACTTTGATAAAAATTTTTTTTTTCTTGAGAAGAATGTCTTCTCTATAAAGAAATAGATTGAAATCCTCCATTCAATATTAAGCAGCTTCATTTTACTCTCTCACAACAACAGGTTGTTTTTACATAGAAGTAGTAGCAGTAGGGGCAGAAGGATTAATATGAGTTATATGAGTTCAGGTCGAGTGTTATCGATTACTCTGTGGTAATGATAAATGTTACGTTAAAGGCCTTGAGAATCCAACAGGAAATGAAAGTTAAAGAGCAGCAGAGAGAGAGAGAAAAAGTGAAATCACCAAATAGTTTTGGTCGATTTACGAGTGAAATAAATTCCTCTTCAGGGTTACTTTTATATACCCGTTGGTTTATAAGGGAACAAAGCATCTTGTGAAAATGTTTTTTTTTTAGTTTTTGAAATACTTTTTTGATCCGTTTACTTTCCCTATTTTGTGACAGTTTGATAATAATATGTTGTGACGGCACGTGGAACTTAATAATATATTATTATCAAAGGATCTGTATGAACTTTTAGTACAAAACCTTGAGAACAAAATAGTACCTTAAATTGGATTTATATAAAAGAATATTTACTGCTCTATAGCAAAATGTCTAAATCCGGAAGGAGTGTTTCAGCAAAACCTCAATAATGCATGTCATTATATTCCTTCCCTAGGAAGAATCCGGAAAAATTAATACTTTATTATAACTACCTAGATCTCATTAAGGGTCATTTTTTCTTTAAGAATTATCAAATCATTTGGAATGAATGTGGAAAAGAAACGAGTAATTTTTTTCAATTAAATTTCTATTCATTGAGGTAAATATAATGAAATACTTGCAATTTTTTAGGATATTTTTAGCTTTTTATTACTTTTTTACCTACTGCTGTGGGTTTAATATAAAAAGCTCACGTATTTCACGGTCGAGTTGAATCAAATGGAATGAAAAGTGGAAAAGGCTTTTATCCCTTTCTTTTAACATTTTGAAAAATTACAGTTTATACTCCAAGTCAAAACATCCTTTCCTACTATCACTCAAAGTTCTATATAATGGGTGAGGATAAAATATAAAAAGTGCAGAAATTTTGCATCTGAATGTTCCATTTCAACTTCAAACTTGCACGTTGCCCTTATTACATGACAAAAAGAATAATATATAATAATATGTCTACTTTAATGTAAAAAGTTTAAAGGTGAAAAGTCACAGTGCCTTAGGTTCTAAAGTTCACATGTCTACTGATCTCTTATACTTTCATATAGGTACCTATTTATTTCCAAAGAAATATGAAATGATGAAAAATATCTTGTCATCCCGAAGTTCTTGAAACATTACATTTGGATCAAAGATGAAAGTTAAATTATTGTGGAGTTCATACCAATGACAAAACTTGAATCCAACCTGACACATAAAAGTGGATTTTTGAGTCGTGGTAAATCAAAATTTAATGCTTTTTTTCATGTCATTCCATGGGGAAATTTCTTAGAAACCGAAAATCTATATGCTGCAATACTGTAATTTTGTTTTTTATAGAGCAAAAGTTAGAATGTATAAGAAAAAAATTAAATTTTAACATTTTTTTCAAAATTTCAAAACTGAAAACTAAAATTTGCAGTTGATATTTTTTGTAACAAAATATCCAACCTATTTTAGTGCAGTTTGCTTCAAGCAAGCAAGTAATAAAAATTAAATTAAAAGTACACGGTGAACTCTTATTCTATAAAATTACATTACACAAAGCCAAAATTCCATACAAAAGTATCCAACCATTATACATTTCCCCTGTACTGTTAATAAAGTTATGATTTCCCCATTTCCAAAACCAGAGAAAAAGGAATAATAGTAGAGACGGAAAACGATTCCAGAAATGGAGAAATCATGTTAACAATTTCACGAACTATTTCCTCGATACGAGTGCTTTCTCCCAAGGATTTTTTAAATTGATATGAGACCATCATTACTACACACACATTGCACAAGGCATTTTTATAGCTTACTTTGTACCTACACACTGGCACATTCAAGTAGAAAAAGCAAAAGCTGTATTAAATACAGAAGCACTATATACGTTTTACTGTTACTACCATCCTTGTTTCGTTAGTTCCTAGATTTTTTGTAATAAAATGCCAAATCCTCTCTCGAGAGTCTTAACTTTGGACTTGGGGGCAAAATAACGTGTAAATATAAACCTATGCACCTTAAAAGTACTTACAAAATGTATAACTTTGCTAAGGTTTGCAATTGCCTTTGAGTTATAAAATTTTCTCTAGTATTTTTAAGCAATCCCCTAAGCAATACTCTTCCCTGTTCAATTATTCATTACTTTCTTCCACCTTTTTGCCCTACGGGGCTATAAAATTACATACACTGTAACAACTTATGTTAACATTTTCCCTAGAACCTAATACATGCCATACCAGAAAGATTGTGGCTTATGTACTTTCACCATACACCTTAAGGGACATTTACCATTTACAAATTATACAACAGCTTCACTTAAATTGGAATGCAGTGCAAAATTTCAATAAAGTTAATGGAAGTGGAATTTCAAATTCATTTTATTCAAATGCCAATGTCAAATCGGGGTGCATTTTCTTTATTAAATTCAACTACCCGAATAAATCCTTCATGATGATGAACAGGAAGAGAAATTAAATGTGTTTTTAAAGGAATTTGAGTGTATTGTGTGTATAGAAAACAAATCTAAATAGCCCTGAGTTTATAATTGCTATACATGATAATAATATCTATAGTCATTCTGTGTATGGAATATTACACCAAAACTGAATTCATGTTTTAGGTGTTTGGTGCCAAATGCCCCTGACCCGTTTTTACACGTCCTAAAATTGTAATAGCAGAATATTCTCTGTTCTTTTGGAAATTTCCAGATAGAATAACCACAATGGGATCATATAATTCATAATTATTGTATTGAATTCATCTAACTGCGTTTGTATTTCTGTGAAAACATGATGACTGATGACACTTTGTAAGCCTTATATTATCCCACTTGACAGTTTGCATTGTGTCATATATCGTGTCAAAGTTTGAATAAAAATTAGATAACTAGCAAAATATTTTCCTGTAGATTTATGTACAATATATTATCTGGTATTGTTAAGTAGGTAGGTGAGAATACCTACGTATGATTTTTGAAATACTTTTTGTTAATATTTCAACATTTAAATGCTTCCATTTTTCAATACTTCCTGTCTGTTTCATGTTCAGTTTGACATCATCACACTGATCACAACAGGATATCTATCTCTGTGAAATTGACCAGACAGTACTGTATATATTGAATTATGGCTAGCCATAGTATATTGACTGGGGTTAGTTAAAAGGCTTTATAAGAGAATGAGCCAGCCAATAATGGAAATAACAATACAAACATACAATGTGTATAACAATTCAAACTGCATCACGTATATATTCATCTCTACTTTATTGTATAAAACCTTCAGTTTTGTTTCAACTTATTTCCATGTGATTCCCTGTGTATTGTATTGTAATCTAGCATGTTTTATTTTTGTATCAGTTTCTATTGTTGTATTGCTCTTGGAGTGAAATCAAACATGAAATTAGTTCGTGTCTCATCAGTTTCCTTTGCTAAAAGCTTTTGTTTGAATACTTGGGACTGTTTGAAGAACAAGGAACTTATTTAGTTGAATTTTATTTTGACGTCATTGGAGACAAAATTTAGACTGCAGTTTTACTCTCTTTAACACAGATTGGTCAGATCCATGATTTACAAGGTTATAATATTAATTAGACGATTCTGAATACTGTTGTACGATTGTTGTTTATGTTAATTTTTCAATTTTTAGTGACTAAATTCCTATGCTAAAAATAGTTTGCTTTTAAAACTAATAAAAGAACCCACAAAATAACCATCTTAATAAAATCAACTTAATTTTCAAGTTAAGTCACAGGTATTTTTATTCGTGGTACAACCTAGACAAAAATACTAAAAAATTTCAGCTAGTAAGAAAACACAACAACACATTTAAAAGTAGATAAAAGCATCTCGGAATATTATTTCTCCTGAGAAAGCAACAAGTGCTTTCACTATTTTCTTTTTTAGTCCCTAACCCTCCGTCCAGATAAACATTCAGGAGCTTATGTGTCTTACTATTAGTCTCTTTTATGACTAGACAGCAAGACAAAGTATAAATACTTTATTTTTCTTGAAGAATAGTAGTGGTTGCTTAGTACACTGCATTGAGCTATATTAGATACAACAACAACTCTTATAAGCTATGCCTTTAACTTTAAAAGTAAAATCGGTTATTCATAAACCACAGATTTTTTTTAGAAAATTGTATGTTCGTAATTAACCATCACACTGATATTATATGGTTTGTTTTCTATAAGACTCTAACATGTAACCCTTAAGCCGAAATAACCCCAAAGGGAAAATTTACATAACTAGAGAAGCTTATCAATCCAGCCCGAAAACTAACGTCATTTCCAAATGCTATAAACATGGTAGACTTTTTTTACCACGAACTTTCGGACATTCGGGTAGTTTCCTCAGGATGTAGTCAAGTAGACATGTTCAATCATCAATCTGTCTTTTATCTTATTCTCCATATTATTATTATCATTACAGATATAAAACTATATTAAACAAATATTATAATATAATTTACTTGATATTAAAAACGATATACATTATAATATTTCATACAAATCTCTCGAAATGATTAAACGTGTGGGCAGTGCACCCTTTAGCAAGCTTAAACATAATTTCCAATTTACTAACGCTTCTTCTACTTTTCAAGATGAGTTGAATCATTTTCATTGAATATGGAACACTTTGAACCTTCTGGACTTGAGAAAGACAAGACAAATACGCCCACGTCCAAAACAGTTGCCTTGCATAAAGGATATAAAAGTAAAAGGAAGGAAGACGACATAATATAACCAAAGATGAAAAGGGACTCTGGTGAATCCATTATTATTACTCAGAATGAATAATATACAAAATCCCACTATATGCTAAAAAATATTACCTATTTCTAACTCCAAACCAATCTCCTTTTACTCCTCGTGCTGCTCGTTCACAAAGCCCTCAAGGATGTAAGAAGATGGTAAAAGTAAAAAGTGAATAGGAAATCTGTCCAATTTCCATTCTATTTTTTGATGTGAAAGAAACACACACTTTGGTGACTTGTGTGCTTTGACAAAGTCCAGAGTGGTGAAAGTACCAAGAACCCAGAATATTATATATATGCTCCTTCTCTTCTAGACTCTATACCCCGTATATAACTGTAAAAATTGTCAATACTGCAAAATTTGAACTTACTCCCCTTATAACCTAAAACCAGGTACAACTTTCTTTCCTCACCAGGATCTTAATCCCATTTCAAGGATACTTTTGTTTTAAGTTTTCCACTTTATATAAAGAAATGAGGTCAATCCATTGAGTAGCAGGAGGTATGACTAGACTTGATTTTAGAAAAAGTGTAACAAGACTACGTGTCTTAAAGACAAATCAAATTACATTTGAAATTCCAAGTATCACAAGAGATAACATTTCATTGCTTAAAAAGAGAGAAAGTAAATCTGTTGAACCAAGTGGTATTTCGTGTCACTTTGATTAACCTAGTTAAGGTAAGAATAATACATAGGTACTACGTGGATTATAATCTTTCCATTACTTAACATTCGACTTTATCCAATCTCCTTAGTAGAAAGGGGAGATAAACCCGAATCACGAACAAGTCGACCCATATTTCTTTTTCACACAAAATAGTTCTTATCTTTTATAATTTTAGACTTACAACACCGCCGTCTTTAACAAACATACGAAACTATATATTTCACTCACATAGTTAGATTCAGTATCACATCATCATAACAGTAAAAGTAGTCCCAAATATTCCTACAAAATAATGTTGTTTTCCCTTTTTGAATATTATTACGATTTCACTTCCGTAAATTAAACCAGTAGGAAAGTAAATATAGAAAGGGCTCACTACTCATAGTCTAACAAAGTGTAAGCAACTAGTAAAGTATATCTTACACGAAATCATGTCAAAAGTACAATTTCCCCACGAATTAAATTACTAAATGTTTTCCACACAGTAATAACATTTCCTGGAAGAACCTTTTCCTCTTTCACTTTTGACGAGTTCGACTAAACTAAACCACAACCTAAATTCACTCTCTCCCTCAAGCCAAATTATAATTTCTTTAAGTAATCATCTTAACAAATACCTAGCCAAAACTTTCCTGTCTACGTATTATTACACAACCAAATACATATATATCTCTCTTACTAAAATACCTACAACCCGAGACAACTCTTACACACAAATTACACATACAAAATGCATAGATACATATAATACTTACACCTAATAATAAAACACAGACAACTATCAAAACAAACTATATATCATCGATCCCAATTCATTTCCTAATTTACTC
>JAQGAA010000679.1:0-20303 GCA_034696425.1 Isotoma viridis
GAAACCTTCTATGAGTAATTCTACAATTTTACAACAATCTACTTCAAGTTCTCACAGTCAGAAATTATTACAACAGCAGTCTTTAAACACTTGCTGTTGTTGGCTACAACAACAACAAAGTAAACTTGCCGATTCGGGTTTTTCAACTGAAACAAAATCAAACAAAACCAAAACTGATTTTTCATCAGAGGAGGAAGATAATGAATTGTACTCACTTCTAAGTCTAATTCAGTATAAAGTCCAATCTTTAAATTATAACAAAAAACCAAATATTATAGTTAAACCTGAGCTAGGTATTTTAGATAATTCTTTAGGAAATAATGACTTTGATTTTAAAAAGTTTAAACTGATTGATAAGAGTGTGATATCAAGTGTACTGAATTGTAATGATAAAGTTGAGTTACGGAGGCAGCTGTTGTTTTTGGCTGCTAGGTTGAAGGTAAGAAACCATTTAATTTATCGCACAAATCAAGTTTAGTTTAGTTCTTCAAAGAAATTACTGAAATTAATTACCGAATTTAATTTTTACCTAGACTATTGAACAAGAACAAGAAACAATATCTCATCAACCATCAACAAGTTCAGGAACATTAGCAAACCAATCCCTCCTGAGAGCATTGGAAGCCCTAAAATCTGAAAATGAACAGTTACGCTTTAAACTCCAAGAAATGGAAATAGAACTCGAAGGAACTAATGCTAAACTTAGAATTTTGAGTCGTTCATCAAACAAACAATATATTGATTTAAGTTGTTCTTTAAATAATAATGTAAGTACTAATTTAAGTACCAATAATTTAAGTTCTAATACCGCAACTAGTTCCAGTAATGTTAGGAAATCTCAACAACAAGTATTATTACAAATACCGCAATCGCAGACACCGCAACAAAGTAATTCCGCATCAAATATAATTCCAGCTAAGACAGTATCACCCGAGCCATTATTAAATAGCAAAAACAAAAGCTTAAGTTCTATTAGTAGTTCTAAATCTTTGATTCCTGTACCTGTGGCGAGGTTAAAGAAAAAAAATAATTCGGGTAGTAGTAGTAAGAGCGTTAATAAATTTAGTCAAAATAATTCCAATTTTTGGGCACAATGGTTTGGGTGATAAAATATTAAATAAATCGATTTTAAAGCGCAACTATTTTTGAAGAAGTTTCTTTCGCATCCATTTCTGAATCATACCTACTTACAGATCAAAAGGTAGTTTCGTGAAGAAAATGCTTTATGGATTTTTATATTATTTTATATGACGTTGCAGACAAACCCGAAAACCCGATATGGGTTTTATCATCATCAATACCATCATGATTCCAATACCTAATTTGGCTTTTAGCTTATTTAAAAATCGATTTTTCATACTTTTAGCTTTAGCATTGAGCATGGTTATGATATGAAAGTAGTAGTAGCCTTGACCGTGCAAATGCAATAAGAAAGCTTGCTTGCTTCTTCTCGTCGACTATGCTAATTTCCCCGTGCAAATAATAAGAAGTTATTCCATTTGCATTTTATAACTATTGATGGGTATAATATATTTTGTACAATGCCGGGCAAATGACTTACGTGCCACGTAAACACTGCATTGCACTTTCTTTGAGACACATAATAGTAAAACCATATCTATTGCGGTTCTGATTTAGTGACAGCTTTTTCTCATTCGCACAACTGTTTTTACCCAGGAGAGAGAAATAATTGTTTACCGGTCCGTGTTCTCCAACAATTACTTAATTAATTAACAATGGCAACAAAGTGCATTTTGATCTTCGTTGTGGCAGTCATTGCACAAGGTAATAAATTACATTTTTACGCTTATTATAATGTCAAATTTTGAATTTTTAGTTAGTAAAAATTCAAAATGTAAAATGGGTAAAGTTTTAAGAACCAAGCTCCAAGCTGTTGAATAAACTAAAGCTAATTTGTAATTCTTGCCTTGCCAATTAATTATTGGCATTGGCACAGTAAAATTACCTTTAACTTTTACGAAAAGTCAAAAAAGTAAATTAATTGTGAATTGCAGGTGCAGCTTTGCAAATTACTATGTACTATATTTACATATTGTGTACTGCGGAGAAATTAAAAATTACTATGTACTAATTTTTTAAATTAAAATTTTCCTAGCAATGTCCTGTACAATCCAACAAAAGCCCACAAACGTGTACACAACCACTGACGCTTCAGTTCTAACCGCAATCGCCTACATTGCCGAATTTTCTGCTCAAAATTGCGCTGGAAGCCCTACTGAAAACTTATACGCCGTTGTCAACGGGAATATTATTCAATTGGCTAAATTAGCTAACTCCAACTACCTCATTTCATGGACATCAGAAGTGGCCCAGGCAACTCGAGGTGATCATACTATCGAAATTTACAACGAAGATGGTAATGCGGCTTTGAAAAAGGCAGCAAAGAGCACTTCAGGAGCTGCAAGTACTGCTAAGCCTGTTGGAACCCTTGTTTTGAACCACCCTGGAGCTTATAGTGGACCTTGGTTGAATTCTGAGCATTTAGCTGCTATTCTCGGAGTAGCTGTAGGATATGTTGCTGTTAGTTCTAAGGGAAGGTTATTGGCTTAAATTTTTTAGAAACTTTGTTGGATTTTTGAATGACAATAATTTTTGGAGGAGTGAATGAATAAATTAACAAAAGACAATTCTTGATCTATTCTTGTTACGATTATGAGATACATAGTTGTTTTTTTTTGTCTAAATCATCAATCATTTCTATCATTGGTACTAAACTCAAATTACTACACAATAAATAACGTTCGGCAGGTCAAATATAAATTTATGCAGTACAAGTTTGGGTCAAGTCAGGTGACCTGACCCAAACCAGACCCGCTGACCCCAAGTCGAAGTAAATGACATACACTAAAAATGCTTAGGGAGGATCAGGCAAGGTATGACTAATTCAATTCATAACAACCTCAAATCAGAAAGCTAAACCCGAAGCGAAAGGCAACCTGCCAAAAAATAATTGCCTGGCATTTCTATTTAATTTGAAATAATATGATAATAGTTAGTTCGACACGTGTAAAATCCAATAATAGAGGAAGCCCTTTGATTAAAAAAAGACAAACCATGTGAAAAAAAACCTCTTGTTGACAATTTTTGGCTAAATAATCATGAATGAATCATTTTCATGACTAACAAAACCACTGAAGAAATTCATGAATTCATGACTACAGATTGCAGATGAAGTTGATGAAGCTATCAATTCAATTTTTAGCTTTTTGATCTCATACTCATGTATAGTATGTCTCATCTACCTCTACCAGTATGTATTTTCTATAATTTTATTTTCATTTCTACCTGATCTCATATACTATAAATACTCAGCTTAGTATATGACCTGATCTGATTTGTCTTGGCGTCAGTTCCATGACCATTTATTTTGACGGCTTTGATATAATTTAATATGACATGATGATTTTGAGCTATATACATAAGATATGATCCATTGCATATTGGAGATATAGGATTTTGCATTTGATGAAATTCGTCTTCTACAAACTACAATTAGGTTCTAAATTCAGCTATGCAAATTTAGTCATTTTAAATAACTTGGATGTGGACTTAAATGTAGGTAAATAATTATGTTCGATAAATGTTTATACAAAGTTTTGATAGATAAGAAATAAGTTAAATATTAAATTAAATTGAATGGACTATTAAATTACTAAATATTAATTATCAATATAAGCCATCAATTATGATATGAACATCAATTCATTCATACAAACACGTTGGCCACCCCCACATGACCATAAAAAATGACATAGGAAGACAACAACATAACTGTCTATAATATAGAATAGACAGTTATGTTATATATCATATATATATATATAGACTCTATATATATATTTGATGCTATCAAAATAAACTTATCATGGCATTTGAGTTTAGAATACCTTGACCTTGACCTACTACTACTACCAACTACAGTACAACATACTACAAATTCGAAGTGGACGCTGTGAAGCCTTAATGACTTAATTCATAATTTCAGACAAGGCACAAGGCAAGGCCGCGACGCGATAATGACCACGGGCCACGGCGCATGAGCTCTCTACGTGACCTGATCATGTCATCTCAATCTCAATCACACTCCGCGATCATATCTTCGCCGACTGCGACTAGCGCATGGCGACTAGCTTTGGTGATATTGCATATATTATTGCATCTTACATTCAACATAATATTACATATTATGTCTTCGTCTTTCCATAAATATCATATTT
Organism: Isotoma viridis; assembly: GCA_034696425.1. Classification (NCBI taxonomy): domain Eukaryota; kingdom Metazoa; phylum Arthropoda; class Collembola; order Entomobryomorpha; family Isotomidae; genus Isotoma; species Isotoma viridis. The sequence continues at coordinate 4,239 of JAQGAA010000679.1, forward strand.
AACAGCGCAGAATCCTGCCAGCGACTGCAGCCTTCAAATTGACGATTACATTACAACCGTACCCGAAACCGTTTCAAGAAAGGATTATTAAGTGCACATACACATAATACATGCATTCTTTTAAAATGCTAATGAAAAAGAATGCCTAATTGCGGAATGTGAACAGAGTGAAAGGTATATAAAAAAGCAGTTCAAAAATTAATAAATATACAAAGCTCAGCATGTCTCACCGAAATTCACGCTCAACGCCACCAAAGCACAAAGGCCAAACGTGTGACAAAGGTCAAAAGTTCCAGTCAGGGGGTTGGGGTTATGGGGTTACAGACAACAGGTTACGGTTCAGTTCTGGCTGCTGGCAGGCTGGCATACACGATCAGACGACAGACAAATAAATGTAAAATCATAATGTGAGTACAGACAACATATGACAGAGTAAAGTAAAGTGCGAACGATGAACGAACAGGAACTGACAAGTGTGACAAGCCCCAGAGCACAGAGCAGCGCAATATAAAGAAAAATGAAAGATGACTATATTATGTATTATCAATTACAAATTATATACTGAATACTGACTGGACTGAAGGGCTGAAGGCTCGTTACTAGCAGCTTTCTCTCTACTCGGTACTCTAATTAAACGCTGCACGATGCAGTGAATGTGAAAATGTGAACACTACTGATGTGTGATGACTGACTGCACTGACTGTCAACTGTGAACTGTGGACTGGCAACTACAAACTAAACTAACTGTTGACTCAGTTGACTGTGAACTGAACTGGCGACTGCAGGCACTGACTGCAAAAATGTGAAATGTCAGTGTCAGTTCACCTTCACACAGTGACAGTTCACAGATGACAGACAGTTGTGTGTTGTTTAATTTCAAAAATTCATAAAAATTGAAATGTGAAATACAAAATATGACCTGAAATAGTTTACTTACGTGACGTGCACGTGGCGTGGTAGTTTGACTTTTCAGTGTCACTCAAAGGCCCCCTCCTCTTGTATACTACTACTACTCCAAACCTAAGTCCAAAACTAAATAAAACGGGACTTCAGACTTTAGAAAATCACAAATCTAATAACAAAAACTTTGTTTATTTAAAAAACGTCCCTTTTAGCTAGCTCGTGCTAAATTCCCAACTAAAACTTGATGCATTCACAAACAAAACAAAGAACTGAATCTAGAAAATTTCATGAAAAATTTCAAACCTAGCTAATTCCCGCTTTGCCATCTACACTAGGCGCACAATCTCACATATTCACTACACAGAAGCAGATGGATCCACGCAAAAGAAACCCACTCTGACCTTACAAGGCAGACCAAAAAGTCTTGTTCAAGCCTCATTGAATGAAAACCCATGCTGACTCAAAATAGCCGACATGAGAGCACCATTGCATCTCCAATGTGAAACCAAAACTCACTCCTTTGACTTTCCACCACTGTTCAAATTTCGTCCATGCTGAAGCTTTGAGCACACACACGGTCTTTCTCCGGAATTTTTTTAATAAGAGAAGCTCTATTTCAAAAATTGGAATTGAAAATTAAAACTTTTCAAAATGGTAAGGCAAAATTATTATTTTGTAATTGGAGATCAAAAGAAAAATTTTGAAAAAGCGTTGTGGATATAAATTTATATTTTGTATTTAAGCTTGTTAATTTTGAATTGCTAAAAAACGTGTTTTTTGTACTTACTTATTTTAGTCGGAGGGTACTGCAACAATCCGAACCCGTAAGTTCATGACGAACCGACTTTTAGCTCGCCGGCAAATGGTGGTTGATGTACTTCACCCTGGTCGTGCCTCCCTCCCTAAAACCGAAATCCGTGAGAAGCTCGCAAAATTGTATAAGACAACAAATGATGTAGTCTTCTGTTTTGGGTTCAAAACCGCTTTCGGTGGTGGAAGGAGTTCTGGATTTGCCCTTATCTATGATTCTTTAGATTTGGCTAAGAAGTTCGAGCCTAAGTATAGGCTTCAAAGGGTGAGGGGTTTTAATGGTTTTTTAGGAAGTTCAGATTTTTCATTTAGCATTTTTTGTCTGTAATCCATCATCCATCACCGGTCGTTTCATAGGGCTTGAAGATTCAGTTCAAACTTTGAAGTTGGTTGATTTCAGATTTTTAAAACATCTTGTGCAATTTACAATAATTAGCATATCGCCAATCTTCACTATACAATGTTGAATGTGCAATGATTCCTAATTCAAGCAATTGGTAATTTGATTGTGTATTGACATTGGCCGTTGCCGTTGACTGATTACCATTATTTTGTTACCTGGCTTACTTGAAGACTAATATTACTGTTTGCATTTTGATATTTTGATTGATCAATTGCTAACGATTGAAGTTTATTGTGTAAAAAAATACCAACATTGCATAATTAAGGTCTTATTCAATTTTATTGACGTATTGACGAAGTTGTGACTTCTTTCTAACTTAAACTAAATTGATGGATGATGATTGACCAATTAAATATTTATTCGATTAATTTAATTGTATTAGTAAGGTTGAAGGTTAGCTTAGCATATTAACAATAAAAACTACAAGCAAATAAATATCATTTTTTACTTTTTTATAGCACGGACTCTATGAGCGAGGAAAGACCACAAGGAAACAGCGAAAGGAAAGGAAGAACAGGATGAAGAAGGTCAGAGGTACCAAGAAATCCAAGGTCGGCGCAGCGGCTCAGAAGAAGGTAATTTAAACTTAAGCATTACAATTACACGTTATAATTGAATTATTAACTGCGGAATCGTTGAATTCTTGAATTTCGTAATTACATTGCAATTTTTAACTATCTCCTTTCTTATTATTTTTAAAACTTTGAACTTGAAGGCGAGGAAGGTTTAAAATCCTGTTTCATTTATGGGGTAAAGTCAATATTTCCATATGGAAAAAATGAATGTGCAATGATTCCTAATTCAAGCAATTGGTAATTTGATTGTGTATTGACATTGGCCGTTGCCGTTGACTGATTACCATTATTTTGTTACCTGGCTTACTTGAAGACTAATATTACTGTTTGCATTTTGATATTTTGATTGATCAATTGCTAACGATTGAAGTTTATTGTGTAAAAAAATACCAACATTGCATAATTAAGGTCTTATTCAATTTTATTGACGTATTGACGAAGTTGTGACTTCTTTCTAACTTAAACTAAATTGATGGATGATGATTGACCAATTAAATATTTATTCGATTAATTTAATTGTATTAGTAAGGTTGAAGGTTAGCTTAGCATATTAACAATAAAAACTACAAGCAAATAAATATCATTTTTTACTTTTTTATAGCACGGACTCTATGAGCGAGGAAAGACCACAAGGAAACAGCGAAAGGAAAGGAAGAACAGGATGAAGAAGGTCAGAGGTACCAAGAAATCCAAGGTCGGCGCAGCGGCTCAGAAGAAGGTAATTTAAACTTAAGCATTACAATTACACGTTATAATTGAATTATTAACTGCGGAATCGTTGAATTCTTGAATTTCGTAATTACATTGCAATTTTTAACTATCTCCTTTCTTATTATTTTTAAAACTTTGAACTTGAAGGCGAGGAAGGTTTAAAATCCTGTTTCATTTATGGGGTAAAGTCAATATTTCCATATGGAAAAAATTATAGATGTGACAGTTTGAGTTTGCAGAGTTTGACTTTTTGATTTTTTAACAAAGTGTTGATTTTGATTGATTTGCCATTTATAATAGTGATTAGAAGTTTTACTACTTTAATAACACTTTTTCTTATGATTTTCTATGAAGAAATTATCATACTTATAAAGCAATAATAACCTTAGAAAGATTATTTTTGATTTTGCTTGTTTTAGTAAATTGCATGGTGTTCTTTTTATGATTTTGTGTGACAAATAACAGTTTGTGATTTGGAATTCCTTAATGATGAGAGCAAATTAATTGACATTCTTTTTATTTTTATTTTGCAGTAAATCCGAGGATGGACATCAGATTTGAAGTTCAATTTTTGTAAAATAAGTTTTAAGCCGACTGGAAATAAAAAGCTTGAAAAACCTAGCATTTATTCAGTGTTTCTACTTTCTATTATTTATTATCATCATTATTAAATTATTCTCATTTTCTCATGAAAACACAGAATAGGGCTTGTCACAGTCACAGTGACACATCCCGAATTTAGAATTTTAATTTAGAATGAGGTAAAGAATGAGCTATTCAGAAATGTATTCTTTAAAATAGGCAGTAAGTAAAGTATCTTAGCATATTCATTGGATTGTTTTTGTTGGGAAGGAGAGTGAATTTCGGTTACGACGTTACGAGAGAAATCAGATCAACATCGGTTTAGAAATCAGGATTTTATACGCTGTCAAGTTGTCACATCACAACTCACAAAATATAATTCACAATTTCACATCCAATTCATACCTTTAATTTATACTATCCATAGAGAATGAGAATACCTTCAATCTTCATACAATGCGACTCTCATATTAATACAATACTACTTCTCAATACTAATTCTGATTTTCTAATTACTACTAAACTTATTTGAGATCTGTAAAAGCATTCAACTACAAAAAGGATTTCTAACTGATTGTTCTTAAGTTCTTATCGCCACTGCGATTTGTGAATTTAACATTGCGATTTGCGATACACACCAACACAAATGGATGAGCAGATGAGCTATCGAATTATTTAGTTAATATATCCAAATCAGTCTACTGCTTGCCAGAGAATACTCATGTAATTTTTTTAATAGAATTACATGTAAGTATTCTCTAACTGCTTGCTAGTCAAGAAATCTCAATTTACCTCAACGCAATCCAAAAATCCAGACAGACACTCGACTGAACTAAAAGCAATCCATAAAACCGCAACGAGCAATTCTCAATTTGCCTCACATTAAAATGCAAAAATCCTGTCTCAGTCTCACTTTGCCTCCTTTTCCATCAGAATTCAGAATACTCATGTAATTTTATAGTATATTTATATACTATATTATATACTATAAAACTACATGAGTATTCTCTGCTTTTCCATAATAATTACGTAGAATGCGAATGGAATGAAAATGTTGTGGTCTTGTGGAATTTAGATTTTACATTTTAGATTGTGTAAAAAATACCACTTTTGTTTATAGCAATACAAATGAAAGCAAACAAAATGTTTTTGTTTTTTTAAAGAATAATTTTCCAAGTTTTAGCTTCGTGTTTTAACCAATTTCTCATAATTTTATTCTACTTGGCTGTTGGCTCTCATGGAACATATTTGACCTAAAACCCCATTGCATTACCCTATTGTCATTAGATTACGAAATCTGTTAATATAATCCTTCGCAAAAACTGAAAATCTAATTAAAGTCTTGATTACATTTTAAAATAATTTATAGATCTTAAAATAAATCTTAAATTTTTTGGGCAATAAAATGATATTGTTGAAAAACCTGCCTTCTTTTTGGTAGATTAATAGCTACTTATTAGCTACATTGTGATAAGTTACAAAATCATTTATCTAGGAATTTGGCTGGCATTCATCTATAAACTAATATAGAGATACGTTATGCACTCAGAATCATGTAAATAATAATCAATATATATAATAGTTCATATTTTGTTGCATTAAAAATTACAAGCAAAGAAATGGACCAACATGATTTTCGATGTTACTTTTGTGTAACTGTAATCTAACTCTTCTGTTTTATTTTAGACAAAACATTTCCAATTTTATTTACAAATTACAATTATTATTTTAAAAAGAACAAAAAAGTTACGTCAATCGATCTTAAAACAAAATACAACTGACTACCAATAACCAGCTGGGTTAATTTCATGCAAATACTTAATTCAACACAAAATTATTCCTTAAATTAATATTATGCTTTGGTTTGTGTAAATACTTTCCTGATTCTAATAAGTTAATAAGTACTTAGGTATGAATGATGATGCGGAGAATAATTTTTCTGTCCAAACAACTATAAATTCCCAACGAGATTTGGATAAGATGTTTAAACGTTAGCTTACCTTTTTTAAGAGATGAAACGAAACATGCAATGGAGCATTAAATTTCAATATTAAATCCAGTAGGCCAATTTCCATTTTCGACGCTTGTAATTTCGATTCAAGAATAATTTAAAAAAAAAAGTAAACCAACCGGACCGATGAATACATGTTTCAAAAATTTTCATAAACTTTACATAGAAGACAACACATTGATTTCTAAAAGATCCCAAAGGGTTATCAAAAAGCAAAATAATAATAAAAAATTAAAATATGAGAGGTTTAATGAGTTGTCTTCAGTAGAAGTCATCAAATCTTTAATGCGGATTGTCATTGTCTACTAAACCAATTAATAAATATTCCTTTAGACAAAAAGAAGGGCAAAGTCATTTCATTTTAGAAATACGAAGGATTTAAACCTTTCTGATTACAGCAGATTCGTGCGATCTAAATTTTTATTTCTATTTGAATTGAAATACGTGATGCTTTTTCAATCACCAACACCACAACCATTCTATAACTTTTACTAACTGAAATGCCCTATAGTTTACAAAAGGATCTAGAACATGGTAAAAACACAATAATAATCTATGTACTAAAAACTTGACAAATGTTCCTTGTACAGAGTTTATCAGTAAAAATTATGTTCACCTTAATTTTAATAAAATTAAAAAACACAACTATTATTTACGTATTAGGTTCAGAAAATAAACGAATAAAAGGTCGAATTGATAGTCTTTTGTTTCTACGTTCCTTCCTATCAAAATGCTCCTTAATTACAAAAATTAAAACAATAACTACAACTACAACTACAAAAGAGATAATTCCTAAAACTAAGAATTCCATACCTAACCTTGAGAATTTTCTATTATCCTCATCCTGAGTCTGAGTCTCTTCTGACAGTAAAATAACTTCCGTACTATTGACATTGACACGGTCATCAGAATCATATCCTTTATCCGTAATTCCCAATCCCATCCATGTGGATGTGGCTACCTCATAATCGTCAACTAAAGCCGTACAAGTAGAGTTATAATTTCTCAAGTGTAATCCTTGAGGACATCGACAAGAGTATTGAAATTGACCTTTAGAAATTAAACAAATATGGGAACAAGGATTTCTACCAGATTTAGGCGAGCATGGGTGATGTGACATTAAGTCTTCGAGACTTTTATTAAGGTAATTTGGAACAATGGTGGTTATTTTTGACGTGAAACTTTCTGAAGAACTTTCTTCAGACGATTTTGAAGAATCTTCTTCAGAATCTTTTTCAGATGAATCTTCCTCAGAAATTTCTAAATTTTCTCCAAAATAGATTCCTCTAGGTTTGTAAACCGTTAAGTTTTTTGCTACATGATCCATCATCTGCTCCATTGTAATTGTAAATAGATTTTGCGAGTGTAGTTCTGTCCAAAAAGTTTGATTTCCATACATGGCTAATCCGTACGGGAACATGTTGCGTATCTTGAAATTAGTTAATTCGGGATCTCCTTCAGTTTCATCAACTCGTGCGGATTGTATTGAGTTAGCAGCTGAATTTGTCCTAGTTTGAAATATGTCATCATGATTCATAATTATTTGTAAATTCTAGATTTTATATTAATCTGCAGAGTTAAGAGTTTAAAGGAGTTAATTTCGGGTGAAGTTTATCCAGGTTTAAAACAGTTTTAATTACCAAAAAATTTGTCCCTGGCCTTGATTATATGCTAGAACAAAGGCTTCACTAATTTTTCCAAGTCTCCAGCGGACAAAAGAAGTATGCAAGACTTTTTTTTCAAGTCCATCCATAGACATTTGTACAATTTGACGGGACTTATTACCAATTTTTGCTAGAAACATCATGCTGAAAACAATAAATTACTAATAATTTATCCTTCTCGGGGTCACGGGTCACAAAACCTGACCTTCCAGGTGAAAATGTTTTTTTAACCAAAATAACAATTGTTTTACTTTTTCTCAGGAACAACAACAATATCACTAAAAATATGATTTTGGTCGTCTTGTACAAGAATTATTTGAGTTTTGCTTTCAAGTGACATGACTTTAACTGTATTCGATTCCGAATCAATCCAATACAAATTCTCACTGACAAAATCTAAAAAATTTGAATTCAAAACGTGGATTTAAACTGTGAATAATTAATTAGACTGAAGGCTGAATATATTTAATAATTTCATGAGATTTTGGTACATGCCAATATCTAGTCCATTTACGATTCCTACATCCTTTTCAATAAGAACTGCAGTATTCCTTGAAGTCAAATCATATTCGTAAATCTTCTTTGAAATGAGGTCGCTAAAAATGACACTATTTTTTACTCGGTTGTATGTCACAGCTCCAATGTCTCTTGCTTCTGGAATATTAATTTCTTCAAAAGGTTGTCCACCAATGGAGTTAAGTCGATATAGTTTGAGCCGGTTTTTGTATGCAACTAAAATCTTTGGATGGTTAGGGTCATCTAAAAACAAAGGTGAACAAATAAAAATACGCTAGTATTGTATATTATTAACATTAGATAGCTTAATTTTGTAAAGTCAATTGGATTTTGATACTCTGAAGGAAATTATTTTGTAAACCGGTTGTGAAATCAGTCGGGGGAGGAAGTTTATTTAAATTGTAAGTGAATTTAATTTGCAATAATTCAAAAAATGTAATACCTTCACAAGTCTTGTTATTGCTAGTAAGCTTCATTCCAACAGGACAAATACATTGGTATGACCTGACCGGAGTGAGTGTGCAAATATGAGAGCACCCAGCGTCTACACAATGGTTCCTTCGAATTATTGGCTGATTAGCGATATGAAATACAGCAACTAAATTTGCGGGGTCATACTGCTCTTCAATTATAATTGAATGCTCTGATCCATCAAACTTTTTGCTAGCCTGATTAAATTAAAACAACATGATGGAATTTTGAAAAAATCCAAAGGCTAGGTAAATAAAGCATTTTAAAGTCATCAAAGCCCTACCTGAATATTATATGAATTCCAGTCACTCCAATAAATAAAATCCCCTAGCACATCAATACCAAAGGGATGTTGTATCCGTTGGGCATCAGATTTTACAACCCTTCGATCACTCCCATCCAACTTGGCACTTTCAATACGGTCCAGATGCGCTTCTGTCCAGTAAATTCGATCATTGCCATTATCTACAGCAATCCCATTAGGCCATTTTATATCATCTTTAATAATAGCGATCGGGAGACTTCCGTCCATTCCTACTCGGATGATAGCTGGATTTTTGCCCCAATCGGTCAAGAATATCAACCTGTAAAATTACACCAATTGAAGCGGGTAAGTTATTAAGTATATGTATAACTATACTATATATATACTTATCTATAACTAAAAATTACCCGTAATTAGGGTTAAGGGCGAGATCCCGAGGCTTATCAATGAGCTCTTCGATAAGCACAGAACAATATACCCCGTCGCTCGAACATACAGCAAGATGAACTTCATTTGGATCCGTGAAATAAATATTATTTCCTATCCAGTCAAAGGCTATTCCTTCTGGAACGTTTAGACCTTTGAAAGAGAAAATTGCTAATTAAACGTTTAAACGTTTAAACTTTCAATATGGTAAATTTTATCTTCAAACAATTTCTTCACCTGTTGAGACAATTTGTTTCACATCCGATCCATCAAGCCGACTTTGCCAAATACCCTCATGGTTTTCCAAAACATCAGTCCAGTAAACCATATCCGTTCGGGCGTTATATGTAACACCTATGGATGTTAATCCGGCCCTTTCAAACAATGAGTACAAGTGTCTTCCTCTTTTTAATCCCAAAGTAAAAACTTTAATTTTTCCTCTCATTGCAATTATGAGGCTTGCACTGTCATCTAAAATAAATTCAAAATTTAAAGCTATTGCTGAGTGAGCTGAGTTGTAATTACCTAATTTAATTATGCTCTAACCATTACCGGTAAGATTGCAGGAAGTGTTATTAATAAGTTTAAATCCATCGAGACAAGAACATTCATAAGACCCAGGTAAATTTGTGCAAATTTGCGAACACGTTCCAAATTCTTGACATTCATCCACATCGTCACACTTTTCACTATCGTTTGTATGATTTTGGCAAGATTTCTCTACAGAAAATTTAAACGATTTTTAATTTTTATAAACAAGACAATCAATATTAGTTTAATAATTTAATGGAATTTTCTCACAATCAGAGAATTCATCAGAATGATCCGGAAAGACGTAATTTTTATTAAAAACTTTCATTCATTTATGGAGATATGTAAATTAAAAAATTTATAAAAATGAATTCACCTGGCTCACAATCTCCAAGAGAAAGTAACATTAAATTAAAAATCAAAGATTTATACAAAAAGCCCTTTTTTAGATCCTTGGGGTTCATTTTAAGCTTGGTCAACGTTTATTTTTTAAATTAACGTTTGTTTTTTAAATAGATTGAAATTGGGCCTTTAAAGATTATGATTTTAATAACTGATAGTATTTCTATGGATTGAGTAGACAATTTACTAAACTAATGAAAATTAAATTTCTAGTGTCTTTTACTCGGCGTTCGTTTGTGTTGCTGAATTATACTCAAGAACAACGTTTTTTTTCTAAAAGTGTGATGCAAAATGTAATTTAACTGTATTATTGAGATTGGATGGGAATTAAATCTGCTCACAACCTACTGCAACAAGCAAATTCCGACGTTCTGAGACGATAATGATGAAAATGATGACAATGTTAAAATAGTTTTATTAATAGTTAATCCCTACTAACTGTGAAATCAAATCATGTATTAAGCATTCTTAAAAAAAAGTCTTAAAGTCTTAAATTAAAAAATAATAATTTGTAAAAGTATTAAAACCGAAGATTCATCTGAGTGAGTTGATATTTTTAGGTCTGTAATGTGATTTATGATACAGGTCCAAAGGGTGAATTGAATTAAAACACAAAATTAACTCTGGTGACAGACTTGTCATCTTCATCAAGCAGATAAGCAATCAAAATCCACAAAATGACTCAACTTTCGATGCTACACATAATAAGAAATAATGACGAGAGATTTGTTCTTTCTTCGTTAAATTTTGTGTTATGGAAATGGAAATTGTATGTAAAAGCATAATTTTAGTATTTCATCAAAAGACTGAATGAGTGTAAAGTTGCTGATGTGAAAGAAATGGTTGGATAGACAAAACTCACTTCTAAAATAACTATTTATACAAGAGCCACCAACAGCTAAGAAGGTCAATATAGATAGATCATCATCTTCGCTTCATCAATCATCAGCATTATTTAGTATTTAATAATTCATGAATAATATTTAAGTAGCAAGGAATAACTGGAATTTGAGATTACTCTGAAAAAAATTAATGCTCTTTAGTTTTTTAGCAAGCATGCAAAATTCACATTCATTCACATTCATTCATTTTATAGTAGAATAGATTAACCTTTTATAACTTTATTATTTTTATTACATAGTGATAAATTTTTTACTTATTGCAACTGTGAAATAATATTGTAAACAATATGGGTACCATGTTATATATTGATTTCACATAAATAAATTATTGAATTGAATTGAATTCCTTGGGACTACTTAGGATTTAATACTATATACTACATTTATTGTGGATTTTTCTGTAAAACTGCTGTGAATTGCAAATCTTATCTCGAACTTCTAATGCATAAAGTACATAAAAGAGAATGCGTCTACGAAGGAAAAATATACACCAGACAATTTATTAATCAAAAATACTTAATAATCTTGGTCTTGGGGTCAAAAGTTAAGGTCAGAGGTGATTCTTATATCAATTTATTGATTAGTTCTTGTCATATACTACAAATTTTGAATTTATGCATCTAATGCATTTTGCGATATTCAATTCCTTAATCTAAATATACCTCACATTACGTATCTGAATACAATTGTGTCTTAGAACAGTTTCTATTTTCGAAACTTCAAAATCAATCATTACATCAACAATCTGACATGTGGGAAATCTGCTGCAATTGTTTGAAGAGCAGCAATGGTATTTAGATCTGAATGATCCCAAACGTTAATCTCACACTCAGTAAAATCCAAAATCTGAATACGTGGAATACTTGTCAACATTTTTGCAATTTGTACGGGATGAATCTTAAAAAAACATTGTTAAGACGTTAAGTTAATAATATTTTCAAAATAGAAATTTAATGTAACTTCAAATTAAAATTCAAAGTACCTCGAAGTTAAATAAGTTTAACTTTTTAAGACGTCTAAGAGTTCCAAATCCTCGCTCAAGGCCAACTCGAGTCAAGGGGACATTCTTGTCCGGTGCAAATTCATAGGATGTAATGTAGTAAATTGTAAGACTTTGTAAGTCTGAGGATAAAATAGAATATGAGTTTCAAAATAGAATCCAAATCATTACTTAAAAATTTTAAATGATTGATTTTTAATTTTAATTTTTTTTTTTTACAAAAATGTACTAAATTAATAAATAATATTAATTAATTACGTTTCCAATTGGCAAGTGAATGTCGGACTTTATTCACCTGCCCCTTTCGCCTCGAATACAAGTTGCAGTTGCAATGTTCTATCTTAATTCCCGAAATCGCGGAGACAAATCGATCAAACCCTTCCCTAGTCTCATAGTATACAATTTCAAGCTCTTGGATCTGACAATCTTTTAATTTTGTCACGATTTCTTCCATGACTTTACCTTTCACTCTCAATTTGCATTTCTTTAGCTGCGGAAACATTCTCCCAAATTCTCCAATTTTATGAATAGGAATGGTAACATTGGAAATAAATTCTTTGAGTGAGTTGTGAACAAAATGAGTCAAATTAAGTCATTCCAAAATGTTGCACAAGAAATTTCATGGCGATGTAACAGTGGATGTCTTATAGTGCATTATCCCAACTGGATTTCCCCTGATGAAACACTTCCAGATTTGGCATCATATAGAACACAACGGAGTTGTTAGGTCTGTAGAGAGTCATTCGTTTTGGACCAAAACCATTTACTTGAAATGTTCTGCATTTTGTATACAAACTAGGCAATTCATCGAGTTCATTTCTGCTGAACTTGAATTTATTTATATGCAAATGAATTTGTCTTAATCTTTGATAAATGTGAGGTCTTTGATCAATTTTAGTGGCGATGCCGTTCCAAAGCCGCGTGTCCAGTTGTAGGAGAATGAGGTGAGTTATCTTAAGACTTTTTCTTAAAATAAGGACAATAAAGTCAGAGAAATTGTCTACATAAGTACTGTAATCTCGAGGGCCATAACGATGATATTCATGTGTAAGGTTTGTCGATCTGATGGTCAAGGATCGAAGTTGGGAGAAAGGATTCTTCCACGTTTTTCTTAACATTACGGGGATGACAATGTTTGAAGTTACATTTGGAGTTATGTCCAGGTGTGACAAAGTTTTGGAAGGAGTAGTGACGGGAAAGCGTCAATTTCGGACTGAACTTTAAGTTTTTTGATTTCATGTCCATGAGCCTCTAGGAAGACAATTGTTGATGGATCATCCATATTTACTACTGGTCCAAGAATCACGTTTTGACAAGTTAGATGAGCCTCAGGTTTAGAGAGTAGCTCGTTTAATGCATGAATGTTTCTTGAGATTCGGATGGGGATTTGAGATTTTGATGTGTTGATACAGGTTGCCCATGCTTTGTTGACTTTGCGACATTTTTTGAGCGTTCTAGGGTCAGAGTTCAGATGTTTGAAGAGGTGAATCAAAATCTAAAAGACATAACACATCTAAGATACTTCGGATGTTGTTTTTTATGAAGTAAAATCATAGGTACTAGTAATTATGTAATCTCACTGGGGGTTGTTGTAGGTGATGCAGCTTGGAGCTGATATCCCTTCCGGCACGATTCGCTGCCTGTGATTCCTTAGCTTTAAGACCAGTGCTTTTGAGACTCTCTTCAGTCCCCATCATCATCTTCTATTCAAATACGTACAAACTGTCAAAAAATGTAAGCTTGTGATATCCACAAGGGCCGTGTCTTCCTTTTCTGTTTCAAGCTTTTTTTAGATGCTTCCTTGACGTCTGTTTTTGAGCTTGGGTTATTGAAATTATTACTATGAGTAACTAACTAACTATTATGTAATGCATTGAAAATCGATCTCACGAAATCTGATATCATAGCAATTTTTATAGGCAAGGGCAAGTATAAGGGCAATTCTAATAAATAAGAATGCAATTTTTATTTTAATTACATATCTTGGCTCTTGGGTAATGCGTTGATCTTGATGCTAACTTTTACTGCAATGGAATTGAATGTTTGATTCATAAAGTAAAACAGGTGCAGCCAACAATTTCAAATAAAGTGTATAATTATAATAATTCCTTTTTAATAGAGTTTACCTTTTAATAAAATCTTTAGCATACCATTAAATAGTAATTATGAATACTTAAGCGAACTTTCAACCCCATAAGGGTTAAAGGGTTATCAAATACTCAAAGCAATTAAATAATTATTATTGCTAATAATAATACCATTATGATGAGAATAGTTACTATTTCACCATAATCAAATACTTGGCATTTATTATTGTGGTGTAATTCCCGAAGTGAACAATAAAAGTTCAATACAATATTTTTAGATGCAGTACTGGAATGACAATCGATTGCATGAGTCGAGTGAGTCGAGTCATTGGCAATACTATTTTTGAAAAATTATATTGCATTTGAAATACTATTATTAAAACCTCTGAAGGTAGTGAAGGATACCCCGGGGCCGGGCCCGCTGTATATTATCATAAATAAATTCTTATATTTTTATCCAAAATCCCCCATGGGGTTCTAATATAAAAAAATACGTTATTAATTTTTTCATATTAAGTAAAGTCAGGATAATTTTTATTTTTAATAGAACTTTTGTAAATAAATAAATATTAAAAAACCCTGGTTTAGCTTTAGGAAACAAAGAGATGACAGAAAAATCTTATGAAAGTGCTTTCACTCTTCTGCACAGATTGTGGCCATTGAGCAAGATTTACGAGTGGAAATGAAAGAGGTGTAAAAAGCGCAGTCGTATGAATTCCTTTCCATCTGTCCTATTGCTTTTGTATCCCTCTTCACTTTTCAATCTCGTTCCCTTGTTTTGGGACGTGACCTTTGCCCTTTATATTGTCAAATTCAAAACTGACAGGACTGTTGACACTGTCTTTTTAAGTTTATTAGCAAAGATTGAAAAGGAGAAGAGTATTTCGTATTCTGAATTTGAATTGGAATAATAATTGTGCTGAGAAAAGTTAAAAAAAGGTAAATTTTAATTCACAAGAACAATCATGTATTAATTAGTCACATCAATTATCAACAATCATTAACGACAGTGTATTGAGCATTGACAGTTACTGTCACTGTGTACTGTCAATCCACAATCAATACTTCAGCAAGAATCCAGCCAGATTCAAGAAAAATATGCATGTTTTAAAATTATTGTATTAATGTCAAATGTATATTTGTATATTGTGTATTGTATGTATAGTCCAGTTTTGTCCAGTGTACAAACAAGTCCTGTTTTCTATTTCCAGATAAGATTACCAACGGGAAAGGCAAGTGCCGACTGGCCACGAGCCGGAAAGAGCTTAGGGAGAGGACATAATGCCTTTTATGAAAGGAGTACACCCAGTTCGAAGGACACTTCAGTATCTAAATAATACAAACCTCATTCTTAAGCCCTTCGTACGAATTCTAGCAGTTCATTACAATTGGAAAGCCCCTAATCATTCTGGAGCTGAGGAATTTGTTCACTGGCATTTGTCACAACTTCAGTACAAAAACCCTGATGTTCAAGTAATCACTTTCAAAAATCTCACTCCTACTCCCTTCATCCGAGTCTTTTTCAATAGTGGAAAGGAACTGCTTATGGACATAGATCGTCAGAGCCGAGACGAAATTCAAGAACGAGTTGTTCGCACGCTTTGCAAAACCTCTTCAGGTAATGTAATTGGAAATATTAAGAATTGATGATTACTCTGATATTAATGTAACTCAAGTCATTTTGTATATTATGTATACTTATAGAACTCCAAGAGGAGCAAAAGGCATCAGAAGTGCAACAAAATCCAGCTTTCGTTTGTGTTGCTGAATTATACTCAAGAACAACGTTTTTTTTCTAAAAGTGTG
>JAQGAA010000680.1:0-20279 GCA_034696425.1 Isotoma viridis
GACCTGAGATAGGACCCCAAGAGTATATGTACCAAGTTTGAAGTCAATCGGTTAAAGCGTTCGAAAGTTATCGTGCTCACGGACGGACGGACGGACAGACGGACGGACAGACAGACAGACGGCTCGAACGTTCACATAAAGTGCTTTCGCTTCGCTTCCGCACTTAATAAAATCCAAGGTTGACTACCACAAAAGGTGACAATTCATTTTTTCATTTCATTTGACATTTTCAGTCCAACCAAAATGTAGATTTGTGATGTAAATAATAATAAACGGACATTTTATGATCAAGAACATGTTGAATTGCCCTTATCTACGTATTGAGTTTTACGAATGGGGCTGGGTTTGTCTCCAGATTTGAGAAACGGATTGGCTCTTCTCTAGAATCAAGCAACAAGTTGCACAGTGCCCAGCCAAAAACAAATTTTTCATAGCGCCATACACTCTTTGTTGTCCTCTCAATCTCAAAGTCTTATAACTTCTTCATAATATTTGATATTCATACCCGGCCAACCCGTACCCGGCTAGGCGATAGGCTGCCCGGTTCTCATTCTAAAATTAGAATCTAATTCATTTACACATTCATCAACATTAAATATTAGTTTAGTCAGTCTAGTGTCACTCCACCCACACACTCACTCTCTCATTTATTCATTCAGGTCACAAAACAAAGATTCACGGTCAACGGTGAGGGTCTGACAGTCCACGATTGACGATTCTCTGCACCCTTAAACTTGGCCACACGGTCCACTAGCTAAACCTTAGACTGCGACTCTGCGACTGCAGACTGTACACCAGCAGAGCAGTGTATAAATCTTTCGTTATGGACGAGACTACTCATCTTTCTCAGGTAAGATTCAATCAATTCAATTTTTATTCCTCATTTCATTTGTCATTTAAAAAATCTTACATGCATAATAAGTATGATAGTATGAATGAACGAATGAAGTACAGTTAATAGTATGATTGCATGGAAAGGGCAAGTAAAAATAACATGTTCTGTGTTGTGTGTTGTATTCAGTAAAATCAAGTCAAAGATTTTGGCGATTTTGAAATTGCGAAACTTTAAAAAAATATGTTTTAGGGGATTTTTGTGGAACGGCCTAAAAACAGCAAACGAGTCAAAAGAAAAGCATTAGAGAGTGCTTGCAAGGATGCTTTTGAGTTCCCGTCTGAAACCATTCCATTAAGGGTCGCATTATATGAAGACTATTTAAATCGAGTTGAAACAATCGTTCAGGTAATGATAAATGACAAACACAACAATATTTAATTGAATGTGGAGTAGAATGCATTATATTGTGCATATTATTGTCTTGCAAAGTTGCAAAAAAAGTAAACTGAACTGCACTGACTGTGGTTATCATTAATTATACATATTGCTAGTTCATATAGTTCAAAGGTTGAAGGTTTGTTTTTTTAACAGGATTTGGAGAGAGAATGGAATGACTCCGTAGCCATACAAGTGGGAACTTTTGTCCAGGATTCTATTGAAACGATCACAAATAATCAAATGGTCACTCCAGTTGCATTCCTTCCCATCGGTATATTATGCCCTTTCGCTTTCTTTTAAAGTTCTGAAACGACTTGCCGACACCTTACCTTAACGCTATAACACACTGACAACTAAATAAGTTTGATTGTTTTTAGTTGTTTCAATTTTATTTATATTACTATCGTCAATTGTTAATATAATGATAGTGTGTACCGTGTAGTAGTGGCTAAGAAGTGCAACACAATGGCTAACGTTTAATGATTTCTTTCCACTTTGTTTTAAGGTTTATCAATAGTGGAGAACAGTTCACTTTTTAACGAAATAGAGAGGGAGATACGCAACCATGCAAACTTCCTTGCTAGAGTAAACTCCTCTAAATGCCCAAATGTCAAAATGGCTTTTCAAAACATTTGCAAACAACTCATGCAAAAGGATTTAAATGTAAGGAATCATCCATACCATAATTAATCTAATCTAAGTTTCAAGAAATTGATTCTTACGATTCAAGGTGAGCTTGGATGAATAGACTCTAAGCCATCTTATTCTCTGAAAGATTGTCTAATCAGAAGACATTTCATTGCGTTTTTATACATTATTTAGGTCAGTGAATTCCACGAAATAAGCAGTATTGAAGACCCAGACGAGACAGTAAGATCAGAAGAAAACGCAGTGTCATCTAATCGTTACCAAAGTGTTCACGACCTGCAACGTTGGTTCGAGGCACAATGTCCAACATTTTTTAATAATCCTCTTGTACAAAATTCACCTTGTCTTGGTGCCGACAGTCTTCAAAGAAAACAACTACGAGTACGACTTTTCGACATAAATAAAGAGGCTCCTACTGTTACTGATTCTGAAAATCAAAGTCCACAACGAAAAAAAGTCAAAATTAGTAGAAGGTGCCGAGACGAACGAGGATAGTGATTGCGAGGTTATAGACGAATTCACTACAAAATCTAAATTGTGCAGTTTGAAATATTTAAAGTCAAGGATGAAAACCGAAGCGGCTGATTTTCAAAAAGAAGTTAGGTCAAAGTCAAAGAAAGATGTTTATGATTTTGAAGAGGAGGAACCCGTGTCAGCGTCAATGTCAACTCCACGAGGAATTTTAAAATCGTCATCGTCATCAGTGAAGAAAATTCGTCAGACGACACTTCCACTTAATTCGTCTACACCTATTACGTCACATTCTTCTGGTAAAAAAGATAGTACTCCCAAATCAGTTCGATTGATTGACAATCCTAAGTATTCAACACCGAAAGCGGATGATTGTTTTGGAACTCCAAAATCAAGCGCAATGCGTTCGAGCTGTGGTTTGCGAAAACGTTTAAGCCTAAGAAATAGAAATAGTTCTCAAGTTATCGTAATTATTTTGGAAAACAGTGACTTCTTTCCTCCTAATGTTATCCCTCAAACTTTACAGCTTTTAAGGTGCAGTAAACTTGCCAAAACATTTTTCATTGAGTTTATAGTTTATTATAAATCGCTATAATTGTTAGGAAATTAGTAGGTACTGTTGGCTGGGCTCTTAGAGTTTCGTTGACCTCTCCTGAAAATACATTCTTCTTGACCCCCATTTTGACACTGGAAATCGATATTTCGACTAATTCTAAGACTTTTTTGTTCTTTTGCATTTCTCTCTATGACCTATTTTAAGGTCACGAATTAATTTTCCACTATGACCCCCCGTTTTGACCTTGAAATCGAATAGACATTAAAATTTAAACCTCATTAGCATTTTTTATTCTAAGGTCAAAAAAATCGA
Source organism: Isotoma viridis (assembly GCA_034696425.1). Taxonomy (NCBI): domain Eukaryota; kingdom Metazoa; phylum Arthropoda; class Collembola; order Entomobryomorpha; family Isotomidae; genus Isotoma; species Isotoma viridis. The sequence goes on from JAQGAA010000680.1 coordinate 3,261, forward strand.
TTTTTTCAAGAAAAATGAATTTCAGGACAGGTCAACGAAACTCTAAGAGCCCAGCCAACAGTAAAAACAAAAATTATTTGATTTTTTCAGCTGCTCGAAATTGCCTGTAATTTTTATTTTTGGAGTTAATCAATCCGTAAGCCATTTGTATCGTTTTATTCCTCAATCGACTTCCTCAACTTTTGTCTACAAAACTTTCGAGAGTACTTCTACTTCTCAGAAACTTGATGCAACTTTAGAAAAGGTACATTCGTACATTATTTACTTGCTACTAGTATACATTAAATAATTTTACTTTTTATAATTACATCAACAGATTTTGGCAGATCCTAAAGTGCCATTCAAGTTAAGTGGACGGATTCTAAATTATCTTTCGGAGTTTTTTGTATCACAGCATTTCTCAGTAACCAGATTACTCCAAATCTATAAGGTATGATCCACAGAATAGAGTTGGGCGTTACTTCAAAAATAGGTTTATGTCTACGCAGAGTATATGCAGTCAATTATATTTTTTGTTTAATTTTTGTTTTTCGTTTACAGATGTGTATGATTGAGCATTTTCGAAAAGCGGAATCCGTATTCTGTACAAATTCTTTGGATGAAATAACATTTTCTGGAGAACTTGTGAATCTGAGCTATTGGAAGAAAAATAGTATAAATTACCACAATTCAAAGCGCAAATCTGTCGTTCCTAAAACAGAAAACGATGTCAAAGTGTGTGCTATATGTGTCGCTATTTTAGATTACTTTAATTTTTTGTAAATTATTATTTTTAATAATTGAGCTGACGTTTTAGGAAGTTGTTTTGGAAATCTGTTATGAAATGGAAGACTGGCTTGTGGTTTTGTATTTACTAAGGGCCCTCCAAGTCAACATGACTACGTTTAATTGCAGTGTAAGGGTTATCAACATACAATATAATTTAATGTAAACCTCAGTATGATGGCAATTTGCAAGCTTTAAGCAAAACATTAGAGTAAACACACACGCACATTCTAGTATGAGGTAATGCCAATTAATGATAACTTTATTTGACCCTTGCAGTTCAATGAATTGTATATTGGATGTGCAACTGGGGCGTTTTTTGAAGTATCGGAGGAAAGTAAAGGAGAAAATATGTGGAATCGAATTTTAAATTATATTGGTTCACTGAAGAAAGATCGACTGGAAGAAATGTTAAATAGTATTTACGCAGTAGTTACAGGTTTGTCTTGATTATTGAAAGTTTAATTAGAGAGAGGAATATTAGCATTAATACATTACTAGTAATTATTATTGCATTTTCATAGAACACCAAGAAGTGTATCCTGGGAAAAACAACAGTTTACTTAAAGAAATACAGAAATATATAACAATTCTTGAAGAAATAGACGAAGAGGAAAGTAAAGTGACTGACTCAGTTCAACCTGTCCAGATACAACAAAAAATGACTAAGGAAAGCCTCCAAAATGTAATTTTTTTATTCCCATTAGGAAACTTAAAAAAAAATTTTTCCAGCGTTCATAAATTATGACTTAAACAAACAAATAGGCACTAATACAAAACATCAGAAGTAAGGATGGATCCAAGCGTTTTTTGGACTTGAGGAAATCCTTTGTAGACTTCATTGAAAAGACTGTTGCAAAACATTTGAAACCTTTTAAGGAATTTAGGCATCATGAGGTAACACAGACCAACATGCACTCTCACTAATATCGTTAATCATTAAGCTTTACTTGTTATTTTAAAATGGGTTTTGTGATTTAATGTAGATATTTGTCTATGATGACATAAACATGCTGAAGTCTATGTTTTCGCCGATTGCACAGCAGAGCTTGATTACTTCGTTGTCCCTACCAGGAAGAATTCTTAATGTAATTTCACAAACAAATTTTTCCTTCAATCTAGATTTTCTCTTATATTTAATAATTTGTCTTAACTCAATGGAAAGCTTGCGATTCCATTGAAACAAAAAGTATAAGTTTCAGTACTACATATATTATTTAGCCATCAAAGAAAAGTTAATGTATGAGAAAAGTTACCTAGTTTGAATTGAATCAAATTCAGATTAATCTAGCGAGGTAAATAAATGCGGCTTACTTTTATTTACAGTGTGATTGTTGTGAAGAGACGGGCGCACAATCAATTGTTGAAGATCTCCCGGATAGTTCCATTCTTTTTAAATTGATTCAGGAGCAAACGTGCAAGAAAATTGATTTGAATCCTATTTATGAGGTAATAATGAAGTACTTAGGTCATAATTATCGCATTACATCACATTATATTGATGAATTATGAAAGACAAACCCGTATAAACTATAAACGCTTTCCATGTGTAACTTCATAACGTTACATGTAGTAAAAACTCAAATTCGGTTGTTTTGCAGTCTTTTGTTGCATGTGTGGAACCCCATGGGCCAGTTGAGAGAGGAAAACGCAAAGGGAACAAAACGAAAGATAATACAGATCTTAACTTGTACGAATTTTTCAAATTTCTTGAATACATTTTTTTTTTGTAAAAAAATTATTTACGCAATTAATTATTGCAGGATTAGATTTCGACAAGCAGTTGCAGAGCTACAGCATACGGGAGTATTAAAACGCAACAAATCAAAACCGGATGAAATTTCAAAGCTGTTTTGGTTGTGATGTTTAGGTTGCGTTTGAAATTTGAATCCTAATTCCTAATGGTTAACTATGTACAAAAATAGCTTAATTATTACTATCAAAACTGTCATCTCATGTATTCAGTCGATGTTTGTTAATGAATTAAATATTTCAAACACTATCAACTATCACAATCGTTTTTACATCATAATACATTTCAAGTTCATTTGTGACATGCTGTAGACAAAATTGTAGCGGAGATACAATATTGGCTTCAGATTTCATCTAAACTAAACTGGAAATTGCTAAGAGTTATTCAGAGGGTTAAAACCCTAAGGGTACCTAATCAATAGTCCCAATAGTCTGCTGACCCGGATGTCAATCCTACGTGGGGCTACGCTGCTTTGGCCTTTGGCTTCTTACCTAAAAAATCCCCGAAATCTCCTGTACAAAGTACAACCCTCAAATAAATGTTAATTTGCGTCATTTCTAAAATATCTGTGCGTGTATTCTTGTATCACTGGCTTTTATTTATTTCTTAATGAATATAATAATACAATAATTATGAATATAATATACTTACGGATAACAAAAAGATTGCATTATAATAATTACTGATATATATATTTATATATTTATGTATAGAAGGGACAACAGTTCACTCGCAGAGTTACATTAATATTAATATACATTAAAATTAGCTAAATATACATTAAGAGGACAATTAGTTATCTATTGCACTTTGACGTAATATTTTTACTTTATTAGAAATTAAGTTTCTTTAACTCACGATGACAATTATTGGTTCTTGTGGACACAGTTGTGACATACTACATCCGGGTGTGTCAGTGTCACTGAACAAACAATTAATAAAATCTTGTACTCAATAGTTTCTTTTTTATATTCTCATGCCCTGCGTTTCCCTACTTCTACACACGGACTCTTGACTTCCCCTTTGATATAATATTATATTATTATATAATTTGTGACCATTTAAAAAGAACAAGGACAGTGGTAGGACGGTAGTTCTCTTTTAACTATATTTTATCAATGAAGCAGCCTCTACTTTAATTATCATTAGCCATCATAGATGATGACTAATTGCAAGGAAATTTTGACGTTTTTTAAGTTAAATAATGGAATGACTAAAATGATTGTTAAAATCACCTAAAAAAATGCAAGAAATAAGATACAGAGAGAAAGATAAATATATAAGTTTAAAACAAAATCTTTGTATCGTTTTCGTTGTTCAGAGTAAATTCGTTCATTTAAAATTAATTAGTATAATGGATCAATGGATCAAGAGAGTGAAGTGCGTGAAGTCCGATCAAGTTTAGAGTTAATCACGTTCAATCAGTAACAAAAGTGAGTTCTGTTTCTTTGTGAAAAAAAATAACTTTTTTTTAAAAAGAAAATTTGTTATGGCTTTGCTGTTTAAAAGGAAATTTATCCGTCTTTTTTTGAAAAAGTTAAACTGTTTGTTCAAGTAAACACTTCTTACGTGGATTCCTAACTCCTTCGACATGACTTATCAGTATCAGTAATCGTATCTAATTTAAGTGAACCAAAAGATGGTCTTGTCTCTCAACTATGCAACAATATCATAGAATAAAGGGAAAATCTAAAAACAAATCGTATAATAGTAGTAAGTGGTCACGTCCTTGATTATTTTTTATACAAGTACTTAAGGTAAGGACAGAGTCTTACATTAAGAAAAATATCATAAAAGTTATGTGAGTAATTCTTAAGATTCGTCTCTACTCTACACTCTACACTATAATATAATCTAGTTCGTCTCTTTTTTAATAATAAATTGTCTATATCTTCCTACTCATCAACTTGTTTAACTCCTATTTATAAAACTTGTAATTGTGAATTGTAACATAATATTATGTTACAATTAGTTAAATAGTTATATAACTACCAAATAAATAATGAGTGAGGAAAAGTACCCCGAAAACGACTACAAAAAAATTAAAATTTGAAGCCTGCACCAAATAAAGTAGGTACTAGGTACTTGTATTTCTGTGTTAAATGTTTGTAGTTTTTTGTTGAGTGTATTTGTTAATCAGTTTCGCAGACGATAAATCTCATTACGTGCAAGTTAAAAAAATTATAATGTACAGAACTAATATTCACAGAATACAATGATTTCATTTCACAAAAGTCGTTCGAAGTTTTCAATTTTAATTAAGTAATTAATTAATTTTAAAAGGCTTTGGATTGTCTTCTATTTAATACTACTACACTCAATCTAAATATCTAAGCTGTAAGCTGAGCCAAAATTATTGCTATTTCGGGAGAAAGAATTAATGAAATTCAGGCTGTGCAATATTTGTTAATGATACTGCAAAGACATTCAGATCAAGGAAAGTTTAATAAATTTTGAATGCTTTTGCTAATAATTAGATTCTACGAATTTTTAAACGAGTGTTGAGTAGTTGATTAACTAACTTTAAAAAACGTGCTTAATTGCTAATAACCACCACAAAGATCACAATCTAATCTAATGTGCTCATCCTTTTCTGGAATCTAATACGTCCCTAGCTAGTCTATTTAAGCTATATTCTTTCATTTTTATTCTTCGCGTCCTTTGAATATGATTCGACTTGAATTTAACTGAAACAATTTGAATTTATAAAAACAACCTGTCCCCTACAAGGAATTTATTGTACATTGTAGATTATTCGGTAATAATGAATGTAGCACAGGTACATCGATGAACGTGCTTTTTTTTAAAAAAAAAATTCGTTGCATGATGAATAAGTATGACTAAGTAAGTACTAACTAATTAATTTTATTATAAATGCATATTAGCTTTAATAATTTGGTTAAACCCCGGGACTTAAAGCTTTTGATGACATTTAACATTTTTTAAGTAGGTAATAGACGACACTTTACTTTACCATCTGAAAAACAGAAGCCAGAAGAAAAATGTTTTCAAAGATTCAACCAATGGTTTACATTCTTTGTATGGACAGAGGATAAGATATTCGATGGGTGTGTATCATATTTAAAGCACTTATTCCCTTCAGGCAGTATTGACGATATTTAACAACCTGAACATTTCATATTAAATTATATTATACATGAGACTAATTGAAGCTCAAAAACCTTCAAAAATTCTTCGATAAGTATTTTCGTTGTCAAATATTATTAACTTATTTGTTATTTATAGTTGACCACTTAGTTCTGTATTTACTAACTCTACATAAATTTACCCTTTTTCCTTTCCCTATCTTTACTATCGCCTATCTATCAATATCAATAATATAAGTAAATGCTACTACTATCATACCCTTACAGTTTACAGGTTCACATCACAACTTTTATTTTTTTTATCTTTATTACACTTTATAAACCGCTACGATAAAACACGAAATGACTTATCCACTAATTTTAAGAGATTCATTAAAAATCGTAAAATTTTCAGCCATTTCATCATTCTGTATATGGGTGTTAATTTTCCTAACTCAGAAGTGGTCACGAATCAAACAATATAATCTTGGTTTAACAAGGTAACTAACTAGGGTCACGTTCTACGGTATGTTAGCTAAGAAGTACAGTTCTTCAAAAGGAAGTGGTCATTTATAAGTACACGTGAATTGTGAATTTAATCACTTGAGTTGTTAATTGTTTGGACTCACTAAAAATAATATTGTAGTTGTTGCTGATGGTCTTAACTTTTTTAAAGTCCGTGTCAATCCGTACCGTTCACGTATGAAGTAGCTAACTTTTTTGTTGTGATTTGTATTCGTACCGTAGTTGGTAGTAGATTAGAGTTAAGGTAGTAGTAGTACTGTAGTAGTTGTAGTAGTAGTAGTAGTTACTAGTAGTAGTAGTAAGGGTCCGATCCCAAGTCCCGTCTTTTCGTTTTTGTTCTCTTGTTCATATTCGGAAAGGAATTCTGAAGACAATAAACAAGGTGTAGGAAATAGGGATCAAGGATCAAATAAGGGTCATTCAAGGAATGGAATGGAATAATAGGTAAAACAGAGAAAGAGAGAGATAGACAAAGGGAGACTAGCCAATTCTTTCAAGTCAACGTCTCCCACATTATTTCGATCTAGAGAGACATAATAAGAAACACAATTAACTCACAGAAATTGCAATTGTAATTATTTAACAGAAATGAACTTAATTCATTTGCATTGACCTCATTTGTAGCAAAAATATTTTTTTAAGTTATCCTTTCTCCATTACCCATGTCATGTAATTTACTTTAAGTTTTGGTTCATCTGAATAATAAGCTGCATGCTCAAGCTTAATGTTTGCAAACGCTCGCGTAAAATTTGTTAACTTTGTTTTCGGGGTGAATGATTTCCCCAGGCGGTTGAAACGCCTTAAAAATTAATTTCACTGCCTTAAAACATTAGCCCAACACTTAAACAAAATTGACATAACATGGGTATCTGCAGAAACTTTTGATAAGTTCAGTCACTCGGGATGCACATGGACAAAAATATATACTTTTTGTTTCTAATTCACATTCATTCTATTTTCCGCACACACATTACTTAATCTCATGTAAAAGTGATTGTGAAACGTACTGGCTTTTTTTGAGCTCTGTGAGCTTCTCATAACTCTAACTTCAAGACTATTCCAAAAATTATAGATAAAGTTTAGCACAAGATTTATCTCTCACTGTATGCAGCACCTATTTGTTTCTACCTAACGTCGCTTACTTATTATTAATTCAAGGTAAAGGCCACTTTGAGGTAGTTTATTAGCCTAGAAGTAAAAGTATTCATATAAATATTTAGTGTAGTGTAAGTATTATTTCATTACGGGCAATTTTTAAGGCCACTTCCATCACCCTTCTTCTCTCTTATAAAATTCTTATCAATTTGTACCTAATTGTGAACGATATCTTTGTTAACGAGCCGACTCTTTCTTTTTAACTTGGTTAACTTTTAGCAATTGGAAAAATGATTACTACTGGAATGCTTTTCTAAAAACTGGTTCAAGCTTAATAAAACAAACTAGATAAAAAATATTTAAAAAGTCAAGATTTGAGAAAAACAAAATAGAAAAGTAATTAGCATTTTGAAATAGTTGGATTAATGAACCTCTACTGACTGAAGAAGTACGAAAAAGGACGGGATTTGAATTGTTAAGAACACATTTGCTCTGCAATACTGGATTCTTGGTTATTATATATAGCAATATAGCCAGTAATTTGCACTTTCTTCCTACCTCTCGAGGGATTGTATATTAATTAAAACCCCTACTACATTTTTGACTCAATTGTTATTATTAGGCACTAATTCTGCATAGACACTCTTTGACTCATCATCATTAATATCCTTCTTAATTATCTAATTATAATAGTTTAAACGCTATCCTTCGTAAATCCTTCGTAAATCAGGTGCAGAAAAGTTGTACAGGATTCATGCGAAAGCATATATAAGATTTTTCTGCGCTGCAGTAATATGTCACTGGCTATCTGTTCTAAAATGTTAATCAAAATACTTATATTGTATAATTAATAATTATTATATAAATGGTTTGTTGTTGCTCATCATCATCTCTTGGAATGTTGTAATTTGGTACGTTTCAATAAAGCTGCTGCGTATAACGATAAAAATATTGTAATTATTTAACAGAAATGAACTTAATTCATTTGCATTGACCTCATTTGTAGCAAAAATATTTTTTTAAGTTATCCTTTCTCCATTACCCATGTCATGTAATTTACTTTAAGTTTTGGTTCATCTGAATAATAAGCTGCATGCTCAAGCTTAATGTTTGCAAACGCTCGCGTAAAATTTGTTAACTTTGTTTTCGGGGTGAATGATTTCCCCAGGCGGTTGAAACGCCTTAAAAATTAATTTCACTGCCTTAAAACATTAGCCCAACACTTAAACAAAATTGACATAACATGGGTATCTGCAGAAACTTTTGATAAGTTCAGTCACTCGGGATGCACATGGACAAAAATATATACTTTTTGTTTCTAATTCACATTCATTCTATTTTCCGCACACACATTACTTAATCTCATGTAAAAGTGATTGTGAAACGTACTGGCTTTTTTTGAGCTCTGTGAGCTTCTCATAACTCTAACTTCAAGACTATTCCAAAAATTATAGATAAAGTTTAGCACAAGATTTATCTCTCACTGTATGCAGCACCTATTTGTTTCTACCTAACGTCGCTTACTTATTATTAATTCAAGGTAAAGGCCACTTTGAGGTAGTTTATTAGCCTAGAAGTAAAAGTATTCATATAAATATTTAGTGTAGTGTAAGTATTATTTCATTACGGGCAATTTTTAAGGCCACTTCCATCACCCTTCTTCTCTCTTATAAAATTCTTATCAATTTGTACCTAATTGTGAACGATATCTTTGTTAACGAGCCGACTCTTTCTTTTTAACTTGGTTAACTTTTAGCAATTGGAAAAATGATTACTACTGGAATGCTTTTCTAAAAACTGGTTCAAGCTTAATAAAACAAACTAGATAAAAAATATTTAAAAAGTCAAGATTTGAGAAAAACAAAATAGAAAAGTAATTAGCATTTTGAAATAGTTGGATTAATGAACCTCTACTGACTGAAGAAGTACGAAAAAGGACGGGATTTGAATTGTTAAGAACACATTTGCTCTGCAATACTGGATTCTTGGTTATTATATATAGCAATATAGCCAGTAATTTGCACTTTCTTCCTACCTCTCGAGGGATTGTATATTAATTAAAACCCCTACTACATTTTTGACTCAATTGTTATTATTAGGCACTAATTCTGCATAGACACTCTTTGACTCATCATCATTAATATCCTTCTTAATTATCTAATTATAATAGTTTAAACGCTATCCTTCGTAAATCCTTCGTAAATCAGGTGCAGAAAAGTTGTACAGGATTCATGCGAAAGCATATATAAGATTTTTCTGCGCTGCAGTAATATGTCACTGGCTATCTGTTCTAAAATGTTAATCAAAATACTTATATTGTATAATTAATAATTATTATATAAATGGTTTGTTGTTGCTCATCATCATCTCTTGGAATGTTGTAATTTGGTACGTTTCAATAAAGCTGCTGCGTATAACGATAAAAATATCTCTCAGTCGTTTTATCTTTTCTAGATAAACAATGTAATTTGTTGAAAAAGAGAATATTTTGATTCTGAGTATCCTAGTAGGAGAGTTGATTTATGGACGGACGTGGATGGATGGCCACCATCATCATCATTCACTCTCTACACCCTTTTCGCTAATATCCTGAACACACACACAAAATCATTGTTAAAAATTATCTTGAAAATTACATCAATTACCTGTGAAAGAATACGATTGAATTTTGTAGTTTTTTTGAGAAGGAGTAGTGGGAGTGAACTTTAAATTCCTGGAGCATCACACTCCATTTTTGGACGCTTACATTTTTGGTCAGTAGGACCACTTCCTGGATTTGGACTTGCAGCTGAACCCCCTTTTTGCTCTTGAGGTTCTGCAGGGAACACTTTCAGCCTCATTCCACATATCTCTTGTCCATGCAGCGTCTACTCATAGACCATTACATATTTATTTAATAATTTAATAATATTATGTCATTATATCAAAAACAAAAATCAAATGCACTTACACTTCTTGCATCATCTGCAGAGGCTTTAGCGGCATATTTGGCATACCCGAAGTTTTTTCCATTGAGCATAAATATATCAATTAGATTCCCAAACCGCCCAAATATATCTTTAAGGGCATATAAGGGTGGTGGACTCGGATGGCACACAACAAACAACCTAAAGAAATACCACTCAATTATTAAGTAACTTCTGACAACTGTTGCCTGACTAACTGTAACTAATACATTCAGGAAGAACCCCTCACCGTTCAAGTACAGGAGAGTCAATAGGGGCAAGAGGTTGAGGAGAAGGGAGTTTAACAGAGCAGTATGAAGGATCATATGACTCCCCAGTCTGTGAATGCGGATGATGAGAACCGCCAGCATTAAGTCCAGCTGCCTGAATTATCGAAGTCGCTTGAGCTATAGTTTCAGCTAGAGTAGCTATATCAGTAATCGCGTTTCCACCTCGACCAACTAAAGGTGGGCATGCTAGGGCACTTGAACTTCCGCCTCCATTTATGCTGCCTCCACCACCTATTCAAAAACAAACACAACGCGTTAGTAATTTTTATGTACAAGTCACATTTCATATTATTGTTAACGAGGGTCAAACCTCCCATGTTGTATCGACCACTTCCTCCCGAAGGAGGTCCTAGAAGTCCTGACCCCGAGCGGCCACCTTGGTCTTGAACTGTTGACTCATACTTGACAATAAGTCTGTGACCTGGAGGGTATTCAAAACCATGAAGTTTGTCCTTGGCATAAGCAGCTGCCCCTGACGAATTGTAGACAACGGTAGCAAAACACTGTCGGCTCTTTTGGTCATGTCTGAGATTACAGTAGTCAAGGCCAGGGAAGAAGTCACAAAGTCTCCATAATTGATCTTGATTAAGGGAGCCGTGAGTAATTATACTAAGTCTCGACGGTGACTCTGTGTGTTGTTGCTGATGCTGGATACTATGTTGATGTTGATGTTGGTGACCACCATGGTTCATAAGAGTCTGGTATGGGTGCTCCACCGGAAACTCGTGCAAATCGTCTACGGAAAACAGGTTCATTGAAACAATTCATAAATCACGTACCATTTTGATTCACTTTATCCCTCGACTCGGCATGAAGAAAACAAAATCAAGATAAAATAGGGAATTATTTTGTATTTAACTTTTCAATGTAAAGAGTAAATAGTAAAAAGAAGGATGATGCGGTGTGAATGGTAAAAATGGCTGAACCAGTGGAAATTATAAGCCGGTTTTGTATATTTTTATACCGGTACTTGGTACTGGTACTAATTGTTATCTCGAGATGAATGAATTGTAACAAAGATTGAGTTTAAGAGAAATGGCTAGGGTTTCTAATCATCTTTTAGACAAAGAAAGAAATTATTGAGAAATAAATTGCACGCTATGAGGGCTTCACGTTCATCAGTGCGAACAATAATCGTAAGTAATAAAAGAATTATTTTTAGGAAGAAGTCAGTTCTTTTTTCATAAGGAAGGAAGGAAGCTTACAATTTTATGCAACAATTCATAAATAACAAGTTTCTCTGCCTAGGTATAAAATTTATCTAGTTATAAAATCTCTCTAAATTTACTATCTTATTTCACGGTGGTGTTGAGCAATAATACTAGATGATTTTATATTCTATTTTTATGTTGCATCACATAAAACTGATTATAAATAAATATATTTTAAATGAACTTACAAGGGCCAGTTGTAGAGCCATGAGCACTGCTGTATCGATCTTCCCCCACCAACTGCTTTTGAGGACGAGGATCTGCAAAAACTGGCTTAAAACTTCTCTCACATCCTTCGTATGCTTTCGCTGCGTGTGATATTCTATTGTAATTATAATCAGAATCAAACATTATTACGGACTTATAGTCGACCCTTACCCAAAATCTATAATTATAATATTATAAATTATAATTTGTACCTGTAAAATTTGACATAAGCATATCCTTTGCTTTCTTTGGTATTTCTATCTCTGACCACATTACAATGCTCCACATCGCCAAATTGTGCAAAGTGATCCCTTAGGTCTGCCTCTGACATGGTTTTTGGAACGATGATGAATAACCTTAGAAGTCTTTCTTCTTCGTTCACCTCTCGTTTACTCCCTTGCTCACGACTTGAAGCTATTAGCACCTTCAATGACTTTGCATTGTTTCCAATAAATTTACCATTCATCTCCTCCATCGCCACTGCTGCATGTGATGTTTTCTCATATTTTATATATGCAACCCCTACATTCAATCAACAAAATATGTCAACCAATTAACATTGTTTTATAACACAAATACGTTTTAGGTTTTCGGACGTAATGCGTCATTCATCATCACCAACAGATTTTACCATTAAGTTTCATTAAAATAAGTTTAGACAGCCTAATAAAAAGCTTGAACTTTTCAGAATGCAAATTTGCCCATCATAATTAGTAATTTGTTTGTTTGTTTGAACAGAAAATGTAAGTTGAGTTGGGTCTTATTCTTATTATATAATTAAATTGAATAAGATTAAGGTGTGTTTCCTACTTTAAATGCTCTTTTGAATGCAAAGTCTGAAATGTATGTGAAATGAGTGTTTTATTAATAAGAAAGAATGTGCAAGTGTGTTTATTGTATGGCTGGGAAACCGGATGAGATTGATTGCATAACGTAACAGTAATGAATAATAAGGCTAGGAATAATATCCGTCTTCTTATGATAAATTCCCACGAATTGCATAAAAGTAAAATATACCAAACGATAATTAATAATAATATGATGAATGTTTAAATTTAACTGAATAAGTGGAACAAGCCCTAAGCAGTAGTGAAAGTCCTCTCCATTTTTCATTCAAATCTTACATCCTTATTCACCTAAGTATCATCATCCACCCTAGCATTCAAGTTTTCAAACGTCAACCCCATTCATAAACAACACAGTCTAAATTTAAGTTAAGATTAATAAAACATTTTCAATAAAATTTAAATACGTTCAAGTTTTAATTTCCTTTAATTATTATTCTACTTCTCTTCATTAAATCATCCTTCCCTAATCCCTAGATCACGCAAGCATCTAGTGTGATTTTATTAAAATCAGAATATTTTATCAACAGTTAATGATATGATACTATACTTAAAAACAACAATAATTCGGTCAACGAGTCGAGTAGTCACGACTTACACAGAAATATTTAATTAGAGATAGTGATGTCACACATCATTGCACACATACCTGTGTCGTGTGCCTGCAAGACTATGACTACATGACCTATGACCACAGTGCTAACTTGAAAACAATTGATTGGCTTTATGCATTCGTGTATCGAGATTTTCGAGATAGAGTATAATTCACAAAGTTAAAAATTGCTTTTAGCTATTTCAAAAAAAGAAGAATTGAAATAACTTGAATTACGAATGGAATGACCCCATGTTGCTTCTTGCAATGCAAGTTGCAGTTTTTGCATCTGTTTTAATTTTTTTTAGAATGCCCGTTTTACCAAAAAATTAATTACTGGTGACTAGAAAATTGCTTGTGGAATGCGACTTTGTATGACCCTGCCAAGGATAAGAAACACTGTTTGTCAAAATTCTCAAATTTTGTCGGGTTTCTGACACTTTACTTAGATTTTTAACTAAAGACTTTTTATTGAATGAATAAGAAAGTCCTGGCCTAGCCTAGAAAACAAGGTTCCAGGTAGAAGTCCGTGAGATTCAAATGACGAATTCAAATTGTAGACAGTAGACGCAAATACATGTGAAACGGCATAATATGTAAGTAACCAGATCGATGATTAAATTTCCAGGTGCACGCATAAAACGCATAATCAATCTCTGACACATATTTACTTGCAAGTTGCAAATAAATAAGAGTGAAGAGCTTACAAGTTGTTAGTTGTTGTCTGTTAGTTGTAGTCTACAAATTGTAGCCTACAACTAACAGACGAATCCAATATAAATGAGATTCGAACTGACCTTTAGACTCTCCACTAAGTTTATCTTTGACAATCCAAAGTTCTTTTATAGTGCCGAATTTGTCAAAAGCGTCTCTCAGTTCGTCTTCTGCTACATTTCGTCCACAAAGAATGAAAAGTCTTGAATTAGGAGGTTCGTCATCTGCTGTTTTATTAGCGTTTGAAGCGTGTCCAGAGTGTCCACTTCGCTCGGAATTATTACCAATGCTATTCGCTGCTTCCTTTTCTCGTGAGTCACGTTCAAAGTATCGTCGCTTGTCCGCCATTCTTCCAAGTCGCTCGTGCATAACACAAATTCTAAATTCAAACCAATTCTTCACACACTCACACAACAATGGTCAAAGGTCAAACTCCGCTAACTATCCCCAGTACACAGTTCACAGCTACACTGCACTTCACAGTTCACAAGTCACAATGCACAATCAAAAATAAAAATAATGCATAATACATAATAATGTGTCAAATTTTATTTCAAAATTACACAAACAAACGTCATTCACTCTATCTTGACTTTCAATTTTTCCTTTTCATATCCAAAATCCAGAATAACTTTTATCCAGAAAAAAAATCAAACCCGTTTCGATTAGATTATTCGAAATAGTAGAAGCCCGGAAATTCCTATGCCCTTTCCAAACTAAATTCGGGTAATTCGGGTTCCAGGGATGTTTTTCTTTTGATTTGTTTGTAAGATTAAGAAGAGTTTTGGGGTTTGTGAGTGGCGGGGGTATGTTAATACGCTCTATGTCTCTACAGTCTCCATCACCAGTCAACGCTGCTGCTACTTATTTTTTTTTCAAGGGTCTATCTCTCAGGTGAAATGTCATTTAAACACGGGTCAAAGATCAAAAGAGTCAAAACTCCTGACCAACTGACTTTTAACAAAAACGTATATTGTAAGATGAAATACAAATAAATTACTATGGAATGTGGAATGGAACACTTGTTCAATACACAATATTATTGTTGAATAAAAATTTAGAGTGACAGTATTGAGTTCACTTTCACTCTCAATGAAGATCCGCGTCTCGTTCTATTCATCTAAAAAGGCACAGCAAAAGGAGAGAGAGGTTGGTCTTTGGTGGTCGGTATGGGTTTGTCTCAGATTTTTACTAGACACTACTAAACTCACTCTACTTGTTGTAAAAAGTTGTAATAATAAAGAAGTTGCTAAACTCCTAAAACTGAAGTCACTCTCTCTCAAAAAGTCTAAATGTCTGATTTTAGAGTGTGTCAGTTAGAAAGGGTCAAGGAGGTCAAAGGTTATGTAGAGGGTGGGCGTTAAAGGCCCATTACTAATTTTGATGGACACTGTCCATGTACACTGCTATAGAAAGAATGAGTAAAATGGCTGCCACCACTACTGCCAACAAATGCGAATAAGCACCTAACTCTTCATTATCAACGAACCGGAATTTTTGCATGGACATTGAATAATCCAGCAGCCACCACCAACACTTTCTTATTCTTAAAAGAAATTTTAAAGAATCTCTCACAGACTGTTTTAGAATGGTGAGGAAAGAGTAATTGAGATTCCATGTGAGACACTCTACTATCCAACTACTACCACTGCCATACCACTCTCTTACTAAAGATATTCTAATTGCAAGTAAGTTGCAGGTACAATGAAACAATCAACCCCTCTCTTACAAACACTATATACCTTTTAGGCCAATTCATAAATTACTCTCATGTATTTCCCAACCAGTCGAGCATAATCAATCATGTAGCAAAGCTATAAGGTTTTATTGAGCCCTTATATTATGATTCTCAACTGTGAGCTTAAAACCTTTCCTTTGGGTGACTTTCACCCTTGGGGTTATGCCACTCTGCCCCGTTCAACCCTCAAAATTTCCTAGACACTCCAGCAGAAACCCATTATGATGTATTACATAAGATTAGGAATGTGAGTTGTTGACTCTTTTAAATTAAGACTGAGATTTAGGTATGATGGATACAAAGTTAGTGAACAACCCTTTACGATCTCATGGGATAAGATTGTCTAGCAAGAGAGTACAATAAGTGAGAGGATTGTTTGCAAACGAGAGATGTATAAGGTATTACAACAGGTGGATTGGATTTAGATATTTTTCTCATTATAATTTCTCAAGTATAATGTGTAAAGAATGGTGGTGGTTGAAGAATCGCATTCATTGGCAAGCAAGACAGGTACAAAGTGGTAGATACTATACGGTCAAGTCTAAGACCACAACCAACCACCACATCAACCACTACTACTACCAAGACTAAACATTAATCCATTCCTAAATTATTATTCAAGAGGTAATCACTAAGATTTTATATTTTCAATTTCAATCCTTCTACAGCTGAACTAAATAAAAGGTACAAAAAAGCATCCAAGAACTTTGATAAACTAAAAGCGTTATGTTCGGGTTAACTTTACTTTAGCCCTTGAATTGAATCTTTTGACTAAATGCTTTTACATACTATTTATGTATATGTAATTGTAATTAATAATTAAAGTGATACAGGCCAAGCCAGGGGGTAGAGTGAGATCATTAACTCACAAAGTTAAAATAAGACCAAGAACCAATATCTAATTTCTTCGGGAAAAGAGAGACGTTACTGTTCAAAAACAATTAAATAAATAAATAATAAAGAATTCAAATTCGTGTAGTCAAGTAGCGCAGAGCCCAGTCAAATATGAATAAAAACAGGCCTAATAAAGTACATGACATGATAAAAAGAGCTTTAAAAACATTTAGGACACTTTGAGAAACATTTGGGGCACTTTGAAAAAATTTGAGGTATCTATAGAATGCTATATATATCTATAGATTGCTATATATATCTATTGATTGCTATATATATCTATAGATTGCTATATATATATCTATAGATTGCTATATATATCTATAGATTGCTATATATATCTATAGATTGCTATATAT
>JAQGAA010000681.1:0-20267 GCA_034696425.1 Isotoma viridis
GCAAGAAGCAATGCGACCTAATAATTGCTTGTTTCCCAGAAACTGCAGATATCAAAACGGAACTTGGGAAAGGTCAATTTAGAGACAAATTTTAAAACAACCGTATCTGAAACATTATAAAACTCTTAAATTGTAATTTTCCTTAACAGGTATATGTCATCGTGTGTGCCCTGCCCAACAAACTATCCTTGGCTAAACAATCCTTTGGGCGCATAACAAGTATCTCTCCTAAAATTATTACTGAAAAAAACAGAATGATTATGAAAATGAATCATTTCGCGTAAGATCATTATCATTTAAAAGATATGTGAAATTATATTACAATTTAAATAAATACTTTTTATTTAATAACTCAGTCATATGTATATTCTCATTTTCTTGGTTGAAATTATTTATCATTCGTGCAGCAGGTACTTGAATTTCTTTGACAGTTTATTCAACAGTTTTCGTTTAGTTACTTTGAACAAATCATGAACAATAAAGGTATGATTTCATAAAAATGTTCGCAAGTAGTGTCAAACACTCATACTGATTGCAATGATACAAACATATTTATTATAATTATTAAATTTACATTATTTTGATATCAACATTATTTTTATTTTTATTAGTATTTTAAAAAAATATTCTGTAGCCTGCGGTTCAAAAGCATAATATGTATACGTGACGTGAGATGAGAGCGTGAGACTACTAGAGACCTGATTCATTTAAGTAATCTATTTTCAATTATTAGTCTAATCTAATTTTCATAGTTGTAAAAATTAGCTCACAGGGCCAAGCGTATTTTTTTTTTTTTTTTTTTTAATTTTGAAATTTTATTAATTTAGTTATCAAATATTGCAAAATTCAATCAAATTGTATTTATTTTTAAAATATATGACCGAGTTCAGCATTGCAATTACATTACAACTTCTTTAAAAATATAAAACCGTGTTATAAAAATCTGTAACTGTAAAGTTTGGGTTTTAGTTTTAATTTTAAAAAACATTGAAAGGCTCAATTAATTATTGTTACTTTATTCTACTGCATATAGCTGAATTCGTTTTGAATTTAAACTAAAATGCAGCAATTTCTTTATCAGATTTATTTACCACATAAAAAGTGCCGACACTTATTAGTTTGCATAATGCATTGACAGAAAAAAGAATTACATTTACATTTATTACCGAAGCCCTGAAATAACATATAATACTCATTCAGCAGCTAGCAAAACTGCGTTCTTTACTTTTGGTAGAGTTTTTTTTTTGGTACTTGGCTGACTTGGCAATTTGGCATAGACATAGACTACAGACAAGCTGGAATTATATTTATGAGACGTATCCAAGGTTTATTTCGTCTAGAGTTTTGGTTTTGGTATCAGACGAAGACGAAACTCCCCAGAACAAACTAGGAGGCCGACCGAAGGCCGACTCCAAGTGTATCAACCTTGGACGTATCCGACAACCGACTCCAAGTGTATCCACCTTGGATGTATCCGACAACCGACTTGTATGGTTGCATGCATGTTGTGTTGTCGATTGCTAAGAAACCTTATCGATTATGTAATAAGTAACTATTACCCTTTCACTTATTCGGTATGTTATGTTATGTGCGTTCAGTTCAATAAACCATTCGAACGAAAAGAAAAACAACCCAATCAATACGCTTATGCCCTGTTTGCAAGAATGTTCTCAGCAGTAGCTTTAATAATGGCAATTTGGCAATGTATAAAACACATTCCATGACACTCACGGAACAGACTTAAAGCATAAAATAGCGAAATATACAACTAGCAACCAATAGAAAGTAGTTCATGCAATTTATAATTAAAAATATATATTGTACTAAAGATCAAGAAAGAGTAAATACAAATTAACATTCATTACATTCGGTGGTACTGGTAACTGGTAACATTGTGAAATCAATTCTTCATTGGCAAATAATTGGTTTGTAAAACTACGGAAATGAACTCCTCAGAGGAACATTTTTTTGCCGTATTATATAATATTACAGGATAAGAAGTATCATCAATCAGTAATTTAAGTATATCCATTGCATTGATTTCTTGCGCGAATAAATTCTGGAAAATAAATAATTGTTGCCAAAAGGACATGTCTCCAGCTATACTGGACGTAAGTTCACTCTTGAAGAGACCTTTTCCCCAAAAATCTTTCTCCATAGTCCTGCCCGTACGTAATCCACATAGAAACGGACGTAATAACATAACTTGAAATCAAATTGCTTCCTATCTTTCCTTTCTAAATGCATCTTACAACAACAGTTCAGAGAATATTAGTATTTTAGGAACCTATCAAAAATTTCCTTTAGATATAAAAGGGGTTCCTTTCACTTCATGTTAACCCTTAGCCTTGAGATACTTTTACTTATCCAACTTTTGTTTTTAAATAATTGAGTATGGGATCGTATTACATTAACGCTAATGATGGTTTGCCTTTTAAGTTATCAAGAGCAGATTCTAATATTGGGGGTGGTAAAATGCCAGCCGAACTGCCCAAGTACCCCACGGAGCCTTCTATTATATTTTTTGCATCCAAAAATGAAACATTTCGATTAGGAGAGAACTATAAAACATTTCAAAAGAAGTTGAAAAATCGAGTTCATAAAGTTATCCAGTAAGTACTTATAAATTACAAATCACAGAAATTAATTTTACTTTTGCATTTTTTATTAGTCATTCAATGAATGCAATTTTCCATTGTTTTTATTTAGACTGAAAGATGAGCTGATGGAAGAAATGCTACCATATAGTAAAATGGTCATCATTGCAGGAACGAATGCCCCTTTGGGTGTTCATGAAGTTAATTTGCTGAAAAATTATGTTGAAAATCAAGGCGGATCTGTTCTCGTATTGGCTGAGTCGTGTTCTGCTTCCCATTACTATAATGCATTCACGCAAAATTTTGGTATATCAGTTGTCAAAGGTAAATTATTGTGCAAAGGCACAAAAAACTTAGAAAAATTTTGACCAGTGCCCCAGAAACCGTAATGTAACCGGTTAGGTTAGGTTTTGAAACGCTCTGAAACTTAAAGAAAAGCGTTTTAAACGCTCTTTATTAACTTTCAAAGCGTTTTGAAACCTAACCTAATGTTTTGAAATTAAACTTATCATACACAAAATGACTCCCGCCAAAAAACTTACAAACATTTTGACCAGTGCCCCAGAAACCGTAATGTAACCACCTAACCTGTTGAAATGAAACTTACTCAAAGGCACAAAAAACTTAGAAAAATTTTGACCAGTGCCCCAGAAACCGTAATGTAACCCTTTTGCTCACTCCAATTTTTATACATTAAATAATATCGACTTTGCCTATTTTTCATAATCAGTCGAAAAATGTACGGTTATTTTAGCAGTGTATTTTTGTACCTGTTTCTGATCTTAATCTGATATTTATATACATGCCCAACAAAATCTATTAGACTCTAGTCTAGACACAATATTGAGTCCCTCCATTCTCCATATTAGACTCTACTCTCGCTTTGACTCATCTCAACGAAATCTCATGCTTGATTTAAAAGAGTTGTCCTTCCCCGAATATCTACCAAAACTATATTATATCAACTTTCACCATAATATCCGAACATTTTGTTTCATCATCATGGTGCCAACGCCAAGCATTTCATTTTCATAAACATGTTGAACTGTTGAAGTTGAAGATGAGCAAATTCCCTCGAAAGTCGCTCGTATTTCGATTTATTTTGCTCTTCATAATCACCACATGAAATGATGAAATGCAACAATATATAGCTTCTGATAGCTTATATTATGTCTAATTAAATGATAATAAATTATTTGTGTGTAGACTGCGTGGTCAGAACGGTCTTCTACAAGTATGGCCATCCGAAAGAATGCCTAGTTCAAGGGGCTATGATATGTCCAATTTTACTGGAGGCAGTGATGGGAAGTGAAGAGGAAAATTTAACCATTCTTTACCCCAACGGATGTTCTCTTAATATCTCCAAACCGTCTTTGCCTATAATTAACAGTGGTGCGACGTCTTATCCTGTGAATCGACCTCTAGGTGCTATTTACTGCTCACCAACATCGAAAGGAAAGCTGATTGTTTTCGGAGCAGGACATGCTTTCACAGAAAAGTAATTCACGATTTCACAAGCTTGTATTGAATCTTTAGAATAAATAGTAAGACAAATCAAAGAGCCATGTTATTATAATGGAATAATACAGGAGTTGAACTATTTCACAGGTATATTGACAAGGAAGAAAATATGAAGTTACTTGAATTCTTTTTAAATGTGCTTACATCAATGAACAACTTGCCTCTGGACCCTGCAGACATAGATGATGGAGAACTTACAGAGTACAATTTAATACCTGACACAGTTCAAGGGGCTCAGAAAGTTCGAGTTTGTCTTCAAGAAAGTGATGATTTTATCATGCCTGGAAGTGCAAATCACCTTGGGTAAAATGTTGATATTCATTTTTAATGTGAAAGGAATCAGTGCTTACGAATATATTTGAGTAGTTGATGCTAATTTCATTCTTAATCGCATTTCAGAGTGATTGAGCCAAGCCGTCTAATCGACTACAAACTATTCAGCTTGAATTCTAATCTGTTACCTGATGTATTGACAGCCTATAAAGAGCTTGGTGTCAAAAAGGGACCTTTGAAGCTTATTCAACCACAGTTTGAAACACCCCTTCCACCTCTAAAAGTAGCGGTATGCAATCAAAATCATCGAAATCTCAAAAATAATTAATTTTAAGCTTGTACATTTATTAATAACAATTTTGATGCGTCCGATGCATCAGGTATTTCCTCCATCATTTAGAGAACTTCCTCCGCCTCCCTTAGAACTATTTGACTTAGATGAAGAATTTGCATCAGAGAAAATCAGGCTGGCACAGCTTACTAATAAATGTACGGATGACGATTTAGCATTCTACATTCAATCTGCAGGAGACGTATTAAATGTCGGTGTCTCCAAGGATCAAAAGAATAATCCAAAAACAATTCTTCATGCAATCCTTCTTCAACTGACTGAGTTCAAAAGAGCGGATAACAATATAGGTTTTGATAACGTTTTAACGCCTCCTCCAGGAAGCGAGGAAACGTTGAGAATGGAAATGCAAGCGATAGAAATGTAAGGCTGTTTTGACATTTTGAGCAAGACGACTTGACTTTGTATCAAAATGGTTAGTCAATACCTACAGATTCTCATAGTTTGCCAGGCATAATACAAGCCGAACGAACTCCTTCGCTCAATTAATTGAGCCGTACCTTAATTTCTTTCCGGCAGTTAAGATTAAGAATAGTATTGAAGAATTATTAAATAAATTTAATGGTCGATACTTTCTGTCTGAAGTTATCTTGAAGTTTGACTAAAATGTATTTTACTTCAATTTAACTTAATGTATGATTTGTTTAAATTCCATAAATGATCTTAATCCCATAAATAACTGTAGCGAAATAATCATAATTTCCATTACAATTTTATAATTGCCTGAATGTTACATTTCCTTAAATTGTTTTACAAAACATGTATTAGCCTAATTTAGGTATTAAAAATGCAAAATTGAATCTGGTTTTATTAGATAAGATACATAATATTTCAGACATATTCAAAAATTGAAAATAAACTTTCATAAATAACAGAAAAAATCGTAGCTTACATAAAATCATCCGAATCTGAGCCAGAGTTATCCGCATTGGTTTTCATATTTTCAGTTTTCATTAATGATGTATAGCTCCTACAAATCAACAATTTTCACAATCAGTTTTACAATTTAAACTCTACTTCGGGATAAATTATTAAGATGCATCGCTAATAAGTTTTACCTTAGTTCAGCTTCTTCAGCCCTTTTCTTTTCAAGTACTTTTTGTTCCTCTGCTTGTTTTCTTTGTTTTTCACGAAGTTGCAATCTCTCTTTGGCATCTCGCTCTTCTCTCAAAGCTCTCAAGTCAATTTTCATATTCTCGGATTTTGTCTTCTCCAATCTCTTAACTACTTCAGGTTTCTTGGGTACGTTTTTAACAAGCTTCACACCTTTCTCAACATGGAAGCCCACTTGACCAACTTCCATCCCCGGGGTCTTTTTTAGGTTACTCCAAAGTGTGTAAACTACATCAACCGACGCCATTTTCCTTCCTGTAATTGAATTATCTTTCACAAGCTGGCATGCTTCTTCTATTATCACAGGTGGTACGGTTTCCAATGTCTCTCCCTGCACAATCATTGAAGCAAGCTTGAAATTTTGCCGACATTTTAAAAATGGAACAAACAATCTGTAAATTGAATGAATCGAAATGCTTTAATTACGGGTCTAAGACGAAGGTACACATGGGCTGAAGATAATTTATCCACGTGAAACCATACATCTTCGGGCCATCCCCATTTAATAAGTTCTTCATCTAAAGGAAACACAATCCATATTAATATTTAATGCTCATATATACATTGATCATATTATGTATTGTTGAACATGCACAGCTATGACAAAGAGCTATTTCTACAAGAAATAAGTTCAGAATTAGAATAAGTCATAAGTGCATTCTTTGTTTTTGCGAGATAAGTCTAAATGCTTCAAGCTTGAAACGTATTGATGCTGTTATGCCATAACCTATAAAACTATGATATAAAGGAAATCTTCAAATCTACACTTACTTTCAAATTTATCTTCACCCATGAAGAGGGTCACAGGAGGGTCAACCACTAAAATAGCAATTAAATAATAATACTTAGAGACAATCTTTTAGAATGATTTTGATAGTTTAGTTAAATTTTGTTTAATGTTTAACATATGTTTGCCTGGCATTCGCATTCCTGTCAAGGTTTACAACTTTACAATTTCAATTTCAACATACACTGATGTTCAATGTTTGAGCGAAAGGATATGTATTTCATGTCATATTGTGCATTGTGTATTGTGTGTTCTTACTTACCGTTTGATGTGATGTAGTACACCATATTCAATCTTTATCACTTCAGCTACCCCTATTTGCTTGATACTCCTCCCTTGATTCGCCTTTGTTATCTAGAATTAAAACGTCTCCTCAAAGTCTCTCTGCCTCAACTTGCAAATATTTTTAATATGAAATTTGACAGTTGACGGACACGTGTACGTCATTGGCTAGTTGTGTTCAATTATTGGGGTGATGGGTAATCAGTAATTATACTAATAACAGCTGGTGATGTTATTGTGAAATTAAAATTACTACACAATGCTGAAAAGAAGAATCATAATTCAATTTTATATTAAGAACACACATGTTCAAGTTTTGTAATTTTTGTAATTTTGCTCTCTGAATTCATTTCGACTTTTCGACTCGTGCGTCCATTTAGTGAGTCAACACATCACTGTCGGTTCGGGGTATGTTAAGAATTTCAGCAAAACATGAAAAGAAAAGCTAAAAAAAATTTATAGTAATATATAATAATGATGAAGATGATGAGTTTGTCAATTTGTTGGAAAATATCAGCGTTTTAAACTATTGATCTAGACCATTGACGACAACAGGAGCATTTTAAATGTTTTGCTCTAAGTTTAAAAGAGGATTACTATTAAATCATTGATTTTATTCACAATTATCAGTTTTATTTATATTTTACTCCTAGAGCGCAATATTAATTAATTCTGCACTTGCCATTTGACATTAACATAATATGTAATTTTCAATTCTTATAATATTATTTCAATTTCTAGACAGATAAAGTTATATAAACATAATGTTGAGTAACTGAACAACTGAAGTCACACTTGTCAAATCCATCCCAAAATCATAAACTCCATACAACTTGATTAATATTGTAATTTATGAAATCAGTCAGTAAATAATTTAAGAGAACCAACAAAAAAACTAAGAAACGACAAAAAATTATGGTTAAAATTAATTATAATTACTACTCAGAATTAAACTAGTGTAATTCACAATGGTTAGAGCATTGGAATTTAGGAACACACTTTTAGAAACATTTTAAGCTTAATAATAATCTGCTACATCAAATTCTATATATCCTCAACGTCTACATTGTTCACTTTTATACTTTACACACTTTACAGTTGAATATGAAATCTATCAGAGATTACTTATAATTAAATACACAAGCAGACAGTAAAATTATAAGTAATCTCTGGAAATATATTAATGTTAGTATCTACAATCTGACATAGCTTTATATTGTTTCGTCTGTATATGCAGTGAATGGTGTATCGGACATCGGGGTGTAACCAAAATCTATCGTTGATAGACGGAGGTGAAAGAATCACGACTTCATTAAAGAGTTTGTAAATGATAGCTTCTTTGTTAAAATTCCAACACTACGGTTGATTGAATTAGAGTCCATTGACAATGGGATTACCAAAACGGACACCTAGACGGTGAAAATAAAATGTCTTATTATTAATAATTCATGGAAAATGATGACTATAATTTCAAGAAAATGGTCCCGTATTTTGTAGTACAAGCTTACCATCCGATATAGCATTGGCACAAATTCTCATGACTTGTTGCTTGTTGAATCAGAAGTTCAACTTGTTCCTTCACCACTAGGGGTTCTTCGTTATGGAAGTCTTTGCCTGTTAACTTCTCCCTTACTCTGGTTACTACATCAAGAGCTTTTTTATTCAGCGCCTCTGGTTGCAGCTTTTCACTGTTTTCTACAAAAATATAAAAATAATGTTGATTAAACTGAACATAAAAAACTTTATTTGTAATCTAACCCTGATTCCTTACCAGATTCGGGGTTGACTTTTTTAGAGGGAGCTGCAGCTGGTGCTCCTCCAGGATGAACCTCTCCAGGGGTATCTAAGGTATCTGGCGCTTCTCTATCTTGAACAGAAGAGACTGACTGCACAGCAGCAGCAGCAACTGCTGCTGCATGAGCTGCTGTACTTTTTCCACGCTTCGCTGCTTTAACAGTGTTTGCAGTATCAATTAAACGCCAATTTAGCAATGGATCATAAACAAAAGCTTCCAGAACAGCCATCAAAGAGTCTTTGTTATGACGGAGTACTTTCATCACTGATTCACATGTATAACGGTAGGTCCCATCAATTCCAGTTATTTCCATTGCATTTATCAACATTCTGGTCAATCTGAAAGGTATTCTTTCTGGAAACTTTTCTCTAGTCATTGCAACTTCAAAGCAATCCCCGAAATCAATGTGAACTATTTTGCCACTTTGACGATCCAACATTAAGTTGGAGGGATGACGATCACCCAACCCCAGCACGTATCCAACCATAGACATTACAGCCAGTGATCTGGTATAATTTGTACGTCTATCGAACCACACCTCGCTGGAAGGACTCTTTAGCCAAAGTAGTTTTGCTAAATCGTCTCCTTGAGTATGTTCTAAAGCATGTTCGAAAACTTCTACCTTCTGCATTAAGGTAAGATGATCATAGTCAGGTGCCATACGAAGCATAATTCGATGCTCAATATTCAACAGTATTTTCTTCTTTTCTCGATAATCGTGAATGAGTGTGTGTAAAGTATCACAGTGAGGTACCCATCCGATTAAGCCACTGTTAGTAGATAAGGGTATCACAGCGTACCGCTGAATAGTCAAGTTTCTTCGGAAAGTTTCAGGGTCACCAAGCAATAATGTATTAACAAGTCCGAACAGCTGCATTACTCTTTCGTCTTGCCGTAAATCTTCATGGCCCTTCAGCAAATACACAAAGTCTTTCCCATTTGATCCAGTTATGCAAAGTTTTCTTGGCCTTTGCTTGCTAGTGATGACTTGAAGAAAGCTTTGAATTTGAGCTATTTGAATGACAGTTTTTCCTGGCACATAAGATCCGGGCACAGCCAACTCCAAGTCCCTACATTTCAGCAGTTTTGGTGAAACGTACTGCAGCTCTATTAAATTAATACACATATTGGTTTAGTCTTAGTTTGTTTAATTTAGATAAAGCAAAATTCATGCATTTTGTTGAACATACCTAAGCTGATAAGCTGGGGTAGCTGTCTCGAAATTCTTTTAAACACGTGGTAGTACAAGTCCCAAGCTTGATTAAGATCTCTGACATTTCCAGATACCTTGTAACGTTTACACCATTCCAATGCTTCAGTCAAGTCCCTTCCATATGCCTGGTTGAAGCTAGTTTCCTTTAGTGTTTGAGGTCCTCTGTCCAACATAGAATGAAGGGGTTCAAGAACTTGAAACATTCCTTGCACATTCCTTTCACCAAAATAGAGTCGTGATGCTTCTTCAAGTCCTGCGATAAGCAAATTGGTCAGATTAGTAAAAAAAAACACACCGCTAACCTAAATTTTCTAAATATAAAAAAATTCATGTCAGACCTTCGTGCCATAGCTCATGCCACAAAATTGCAACTCTGATTAATTCTTCTGAAACCATCATAGCTTGTTGAACCAAAGTGTGCGAATGCTCGCTCATATTCTTCAATATTTTATTTGCTGCCATATGACGTGGTGGATTAGAAGATTTTGATGCCACCGTCAAAGGATAAATTAAAGCTTGTGGATGATGCTTTCCAATATCGGTTAGCAAATGAAGAATTAGTTTCCCAACTAATATACGAGGGGTGTCGATCCGGGCAATCAGCTGAGGAATTACCTAGAGTATAAAATCGTATATCTTTACGTTTAGTTTCTGAAAGAGCAATTATTAGTTAAAATTTATTGTATATTAATAAAACCTCACCTGTAGCCAATTGTCAACATGAATGCTTCGTACTCCTTCCACTAACGCATCATATACTTCATGCCACTGAGCAAAATCAAACCACAGAGTAAGAAGGCGTAAAGTATCTTGCAAACTCGCTCCAGAAGATCTGCTTAGTGCAATTGAGCGTACAAAACCTTGAACAGCAGGAACGGTGTACTGACAAATAAATGGTGGCGTCTATGAACGAGCACAAAACCCAATTTCATTTATTGCATGTTCAATTGATTTAATAATAATAATCTCATCAAAATGAATTTAAAGTGTACTCTTTTACCAAGCCCATTCTCTCTACTCCTGAATTCAGATTGTCGTGTTGGTTTCTGTTGTAAAGTACTGCCTCAAAGTTCATGTATGCGTATGCATGCCATGCTTTGTACCACGAAGGATCGTGCTCAGTTGCTGACTGATAACATCTATCAAAATATAAAAATGGAATTACAGAAACTGTTACTGAACAATACGTTTATTATAATGGTTCACAACTTACTGAAGAACTTGATTTATCACACTTTCTTTCAGCCCTTCCAAGCTTTCTTGCCATTCGCCAAGTCGAAGACAGCAACGAGCCAGTAGTTTTCTTAAATCGCTTACAGAATGTGCTACAACATTCCCATTGTCAGCAGGAAGTCCCGGTGGACCAGTCATGCTTGCACTTAGTTGTGGTAAAAGAGTACTTTTCACAAAATTCTTTAGTTGCCTGTAAGTAAAATCAAGGTAAGTTGTTTTAGGAATTGATTCTTGTAGATCAAACGTGATCTAAAATAATAGTAGCATACCAAAATGCAGTGGCTTTCTCGTTATTCGCCCAAAGATGTTTAGTGAAAGCATAAGTGACTTGGGGATACGTTGTTGGTAGGTTTTTCTGAGTATCCGGCTCAGTTCCCAACAAACTAACGAGAGTCTTGTATGATAATTTTAATCGACCGTTCTTTCTACACAAGCTTGCAAATTTAAGGTATGTTCTAATATCTTCATGTCTGCTTAAAACAACTGATCGAGTTTGAAGAATTTTCTGCCAATCCTCTATTCGATTTACACAGCCCTAAACGAACAAACGCCGATAGATACAATTTTAACGCTTACGCTACATTAGCGAATTATTTAAAAAATAGTTTTACCTTCAATCTCTCCCACCACATCAATCTGATATCTTCTCTTCTTTCCGGAACAACTTTGTATTGAATAACTTCTTCCAGTTCTGCCAGCATCTGTACAATTACCATTGTATTATAAGCTCGCTGATATGACTCACTAGCCATAGCTGTTAGTTCAGTATCGAGAATATCTCGTGCAGAATCAATCAACTGTAAGTTTTTAAAAAAAATATCAATTATTCATAAAAACTTAATTAGTTACAACAAGATAAAATAAAATTTTATTATTATGTAAAGGAAGGTTTCAGATTACTTGCTCTGCTTGACCATAATATCCTTTGTGAATAGAAATCAACGCACGATAGAAAGTTCCATCTAAGCTGTCTCTTGGAATGTGCTGTACATATTTCTCCATTCTATCCCATTTGTTCTGGCCCCAACTAGCGGCAGCACCCATGTGAGCCATTCTATTCTTATCCTTATCGGATGCATTAGTCCATTTTACTCTTGCCACTTCATCCAAGCCCTGCCAATCTCCCAAAGCTTCTAGGCATCTCATTTGACCGATGGTCAAGTCTATATTGTCGGGAGTAGTTTCTAATTTTGAAGTGTATAAATCAAGCGCCTTTTCCCAGTCGTGAAGTTTTTCGTACCATTGTTCTTGAACTCGTAAATGGTTACCATAATTCTTCATAGCATATTCCAAGAGCCCTGGTGGACCAATAAAGATCACGAAGAATTTGGTAATACCATCGTCTAGCTAGGCATAATAATTTAGATTATTTATATACAACATTTTAACAAAGTAACAAACCTGCCGCAGCTTCTTTGTTTTGAAGCTTGTTGTTGATAGATATCAATGTTTCCAGTACTTCTGAGCTAGGATTTTTATGGAACTGCTCTTCTTTGTAATGCAAAGCTTTGGCATATGCACAGCAAGACATTGCTCGCTCACCCAAAAATTCAGGCTCAAGGGGAAGCGGTCCCTATGACACATAATGAAAATTGTATGAAAAACTGTCCGTAAATTTTAGAAAACTATAAAGAATTAATGTTACTGTAAAAGTAGCCTACTTTTTCACAGTGTTCCATAAATTCAGCAAGGTTCAAAATTGTTTGCGTTATTTCCGGTAAATCGTCAACCAGTAGTGCTTGTCTTAAGCTAGCTATTAGTTCGTTTTGCTGTTCCTCTTGCAGCTCTGTCCAGCATGACACAAAAGCAGCATTGAATAGGTCTCTCGGTAGTTGTGCATACGTTTGGGCAAGGTTGTGACAAGCACGAAGACTGGGCGAAGGAGATTCTTTGAGAAATTCTATAGACAAACGTCTTAACCATTCCAACCAATCCTCTTTCGAAACTCGACGAGATGCTGTCCAGGCTCGTTGTAGATTTGCAGTTGAAACGTGAAACTACAATACGAAATAAAATTACTAATAGGTACGTATTTATTTTCCTGCATCCTGCTTTAGTCTTATTGTATATTTGCTTACCCTATTGATTGAATATGTGTCCATGGCTGTCAAGCCCATCATATTTCTAGACCGGCTGTATGTTCTTTTATTAATTTTTGATAGCTGATTAACCTCACTATCATCTCCTTCGCTGTAGTAGTCATCTTTGCACTTGTAGAGGATAAGCGTGTCATAACGGGTGTGTTTGATATTATGTTTTTTGAGAATTCGTTGAACCATTGGAATAAAAACTTGGAACTTTGGTCCAAATTGGATTACTAAGCTTGCTAAAGTATCCATACAATTATCCCTAAGTTCTGGAGTTGTGTCCAAGGTCCGAACCAAAGGATGAATTATTCTACAACAGCAATTCAGAGGTCCTTTAAAATATTATGCAACTTTTTTATAAATATACGTTCAGAGTCGTGTATACCTGCTAGCAAAATCTGAAAAGTTCAAAGTGCACGAAAGTTGATCAATTGTTTCTAGCGCAATCCTTTTTACACTTAGTGGAACGTCTGCAACATCAAGCAGTTTTACAATAGGCGGGAGTAAGAGGTGAAGAAATTCGTCCAAATTGGTTCCGAACTTCTGAAGTGCATTTAGCAACTGATAGTAGATTTAAAACAACATAGTTTTATTTAATACCAATCAAAGTTAAAACCAAAATTTCAGATTTCTTACATTGGCAGTGACAACTCTGTCCTTACTAGTATCATAAACTAGAACTTTTAGCATGAGAGGGATCAATTTGGCCAAATACACCTTGAATTCTGACCCCAATGCTATAGCAATTTGTTCAACGACTAAAATTATAGTTACTTGTAGCGAAGGATTGACCATCCAGAAGTCCTGTTCAAAATACTCAAATATATTACGACGTTCGCGTTCAATTCATCTGAAACACATGTCTTCCATAATGAAGTACCTTTATTAATGCAAATATATCATCCAAGTAGCTTCTAATATGCTGCTTCACAATGGCTATTAACATCCCCAACTGTTGGAACAAGAAGTCTTTATACTGCATTTCAGTGGTACGAATGACTTGAATCAGACATGGAATAACTTGTGGTATATACGCAACGCAGCTGACGTTTAGTGATTTGAAGACAAATGTGACAGCCTATATCAATACATCAGAATTATTCAGAATTCAAAACAGATCAAATACAAATAAAGTATTTTAAACATTTTTAAGTCGTACCTGAACTACAGAAGTATGATGCTGAGCTAATGTATTATCCCTAATAATTCGCATTAGGGTGGCTATTGCAATGGATGGATAAAATTCATCCAGAGTATTATTAGACATATGAATCAACATCTCACTAGTGCTCATTTCTGTGGGAAAAATAACACTTGTAGTTATAGTTAAATAGTCATTATAATTCTTTGATGGTACTTTTTTTTACAAAAAGAACAGATACCCTACCTTGAACTGCTTCAATTTCCGACTTGCGATCAGTCATTGACACTAAAGCAATGGCATTTCCTTCAACATCAATCTGTCCAAGATGCATTTTGTGTTTATAAGGATCCAGAGCTCCAAGCAAACCCAAAACTCGAATAGTTCCACGCCTTCAAAAGTAAACATTGATTAAAATGTAACCTCTTAAGCTTTATATAATTGAATAATAATCTGTAATAAATAGTAATAATACCTCACAAAGTGCTGTTGTTCAGTCTTCAAAAATGACAACAAAGTATCCAATAAAGTTGGAAATTTCTGATATGGGGTAACAACTGAGCCTGTATTTTCAACGAGTTGACCCAAAGTCCACAATGCAAATCCTCGCTGAGTTGGGGCTCCAGAATCATTTAACATGTCCAAAAGAATAGTCAGAAGCTCAGGCACAGTGGATTGCATTTCTTTTCCAGCAACCTAAAAAGCAAATTTCATATTAAGACTAAGGCCTCTGTTGAGCTGGTTTAGTAGTTTAAGTAGAATGAAGAAATAAACACATTCATGTCCCTAACCTGGGCTAAATCCCCAAGAGTAACTAAAATATTGATCACAACACCAGGATTGGGGTCAATATCTTTTAGTTTACGCATAAGGGCTTTCAGTACAGGATCTTTGTATGATTTCATTAATTTAGGGCTTGTAGATACTAAATGACCCAGCATTCTGGCCGCTTGCTCTTTGTTTCTTCCCATTCCGGAGTATTCAAGCTCGTTTAAAATCTAAATGAGAGTAGTTAAATTTTATTTATCAAACATTTTAATATTTCAAAATTAAGAGTTAACTATATAGCATAATCGGCTAAAAAATCACCTGAACCAAAACCTTCCTTAGACCTGGCAAAACGTAAGCTGGATTTATAAGACTTAATCTGCCAATGGTGCATAAAGCTATTTCACGTATTTCAAAAACTTCATCATGCAAAGCCACAAATAGAGCTGACAAGTTTTCTGGTTGACTTAAATAGTTATCAAAAATCTCGTCCAGGTTTTCTAGTACACTGAATCGCACTTCAGGATCTAAAAGTAAAATACGCAGGTTGAGATAATCTCATGCTGAAAAAATGAAATGTTATAAAAGTTCAAAACATACGTACCAGCATCCGTAATCCCAACTACCAACAATTTATTCAACACGTCAGCCACAGTAGTCGTTACTGTATGAGAATATCGCCCTTCCAGTCCTTGAATTGCCATACGCAGCAGAGTGCTGTAAGTTCTAACAGCTTCAAGTCGAATTTCTTTGCATTCTGAGGTTAGAAATACATCGGCACAGTGTTTGACGAATTGTATTACCGAATTTCCTAGTTTATAAAACAAATTCATTATTAACTCTTAAAACCACTTCAAAATTAGTAGGTGTTACATTTGATTTGTAAGTGTAATGCTAAAATATTGTAGATAGTACAGTATAGTGCATGTATACCATCGACATCAAACTTTGCTAGAGTTTCTAGTGCAAGGACAACGTTCGCATTATCTCCTCCATCGCCAGTACTAGTAGTAACTCCTCCAGAAGAGCCCATTCCTGAGCCCCCACTGCCAGATGCCCCACTAGGCATACTGGAGCCACCAAGAGTTTGTAAAAGTATACTTCTTGGCATTCCAGGATGCCTCCATGGTTGATTCATCAAAATCTGACTTAAAATTTTCAGTAATCCTTCATTTATTTCTTTCTTCAACGATGGAATTTGAATCTGTATTTCTCGAAGTGCAGTGGTTAGAGCAGGACTAAGTCCAGTTGCGAGCATAGAATCCAGCATTTCTAGAATATCCGCTCTGATTGCTGACTTTGTTGATATCGAAAGTAAGGTTAGGCATGTAAAAATTGAAGGATCATATTTTTGATTTTTCCGTGGAGTGTCTTTTGCCAGAAATATCTACAGGAATAAGCAATTCAAGAAAATGATTAAGTATATTTATATTTATATTGAAGCTTATTACGGTCAGATTTAATTTTGATTTGTCTTTACTTTATTCGGAAGTGAAGATTTTACAATTTCCATGATTTTTGGCAAATATGACTTTATGTTACCATCAACTGCAATTGATATCAATCCTATTGTGATGAAAGCGTCACTTCTTTCTTTAGAGCGTAGACTCTGAATAAGGTAGCCCATTGTTATGGACAAGTAACTCTGCGAACTAAAAAAAACCAAGGCCAAGGCCCTTTCAGATTTTAGGTTTTATACTACTATAATATGGTCAGGTAATAATTACACGTGTTTGTGTTTTTCTAAAGCTTCTTTTTACCCATGATTTCCTGATATTGGTTGGCAAAACAGGTCCTTATTAAGTGCAGCTAGCCGTGGTAGAATCATAAACAATGCTTGTTGAACATAGCTACTGCGAGATGTTCGTTGCTCTAAAACTTGACGGCAGATTTCCATGAAACTTTCTGCAACAATTGTCTGGCACGCCATAGACTCAGTAAATGTCACAGCTTGGTCAGCTGGAATTGAACCACCTACACCTGATGATACTTCATCTCCCGTTTGTCCATATATTGAGGAATGGTGGAGATGTATTCCAGGATGTCCCAATCCTAAATGTGTTACTCCACTGCTAGAAGATACCGACATTAACTTGGGAATTGTCTTCTTTCCAGCATGACGCCTGGCTTTCCATCGAGGGAAAAATTGAGACAGTAAGTCCTGCGTAAGTTGATGCTGTAATAAAAGTAGAAAGCTTAGTGTAATGACTATACTTGCAAGCTTACTAATAAATAACCAAGTTGTTGAAAACATTAATACTAACAGCAGATTTGCTAGCGGAGCTTGCGGCACCACTGGCGGCAGAATACCCTGCTAGGCACCCGCTTAATTTTTCTCGAAGCTCCCAAAACTGTCTCTCCCAATCTGCGTTAGAACATCTCAAAAGTTCATTAAGAACAAGCATACTTCCATGACACCGATCATCTTTTGTAATGCCTTCTTTTTTCCCAATCTGTGAACTTGGATCTCCTACAAACATTTGCTTAGCTTCATCAAAGCAAACCTTATAATAATGGGTCTGTGTCTGCGTCTTCTCTCGTTGAGCAGTAACAATCAGTGCGTGCCTTAATGCCTTTACTGCCCCTTCTCGAATGTTTGGTTTGGGGTCACGTACAGCATTAAATATCACATCAAAAAATTGCTGAACTTGTTGGAAGAAAAAGGTAGGGGTGGCTACTGCAAGCTCCTTCAGAACTAACACAGCAGCTAACCGCTTCCCTTCGTGCCGTTCAGATGCAGATAGCCACTCGAATGCCCTTTTCACTTCGACGTCAATATATTCTGTTGAGTAAGTACCAGAAACAAGGGCCAATTTCCCAACAGCTTTAGCTGCAAGTTCCATCACTTCTACATCCGAAGATGGAAAAGTATTACGCAAGTAGTTCGCAAATCGGGATATTCTTGTAGAAGTATTTCCAACATCAACTCCAATCAGGGACTCTGCAATGTAAACAAATACCGATTGATAAGGGGTGCAATTATGAATTAAAATAAAATCAATCCTGTTTTCTGTTTATACCAATGGCTAAGATGGCTCCTTTCCTTTCGTTCATATCAGGGCTGGAAACCATGTCGAATATATAGTGATTGAATTCATCCATGAAGTTTGAAAGTTCTTCTACCGATACCTCTCTCAGCTCCGTTGTTACCTGAAATTATAAATTTTTTAGTAGGGGATTTTAAATTTCTTAAAATTAAAATATAATTAATGTTTCACTTACATAGTGATAAAGATCTCTAGACGCTTTATATCTTATTTCCTCATTCTTGGACTTTAATCCGGAAACAAACTGGTTCATGACAGAAACTGAACTGGAAGCATTAGTGCGGAACATGGAGCTCCGATTGTGGTACGTTTGTTTTGATCTGGATGAGGATGAGGAATACATGTTTCTAATATTTATTTTAACTGAACTGAACCCTTGAGATTAATATAGGTTAATCTTTTAGAAGAGATGATGATGATGCTTCTCTTTTTCAGTTCTGAAATTAAATACAAAAATTTTGTTAAATCTTCGAATTAAATTAACAACACGAAGTGAGGACACTGATCGGACCAAGCAATCCAAGGACCCAATCCAAGGATGAAGGAGTAAGGCATAAAATAAATGCAGCACAAATGTAGTAATGTGTGATGGTTCAGTACACACATGACATGGAACAACAATGATATTAAACAGTTGACAGTGAACAGTTGACAATTGACAGTAGTAAGTAATTAGGTAGTAGTAATAAAATAACGTGTAACAGCAAGTTAAAAAAGTCACAAGTGTGAAATTACAACAATGCAAAATGACAAAGCACCTCGTTCCTCGTACTTTAAATATTATGAAGAAGCGTTCTGCTTCCGGTTATTCCTGTTTCTACGTCTCAAGTCCATCTTTAATTCACGATTCAAAATATGAATCTGGATCTACTCGCGATTCCAGATTCATGAGTAGTTGTGAGTGTGGTGTGGAGTGTCACTATTTTCGGTATTTCCGATCGATGTGTGTTGCGGATTCCTGAGATCCTGCGATGAATAGGACTCCTGAGTCCTGCCTGACCCCTGGATCCTAATCTGTCCTGCCTGTGTTCTGTTCTGTGTCCTGCTCCGTCGTCACTAAAGAAGAAATTGAAATTTTGTAGATGGTAGACGTTTGGACGTTTTCTGGATTCTGTTGTATGTTGTAAATTGTTGTAAATCACAGAATAGTATTATGTATTTTTATATACTATTTTCACATTTTGTTTTGTTTTTTTTAGCTTTCGTTGATGTGTTTATTGTTATAGTGTGATGCGTATGTGCGCCGAAAAATAATTTTATGAAACCTGATTCCGATAATTTGTAATTTGTTTTGTGTAGTTACAAAACTTTAGAGACTTTTGTTTGAGACAATTCGCCCAAAAACCCCTTAAACTGAACTTTATTTAAAGAAAAAAGTAAATCAATCTTTTAAAATTGAATTTATTTAAGCAAAAATATTAAAATTCTTTTGAAATATTCATTTTTCCAAAAATAAAAAAAACATGGGTTTGTTTATTTTGAAGATTGTATTTTATATTTGGCGCATTTACCCGACTTGTTTCATTTACATTCTTTATTTTATTGCGATGTTACGGAATTGGCAAATCTTTACAATTTTTTAAATCAATTTTGTATTTTG
Source organism: Isotoma viridis (assembly GCA_034696425.1). Lineage (NCBI taxonomy): Eukaryota > Metazoa > Arthropoda > Collembola > Entomobryomorpha > Isotomidae > Isotoma > Isotoma viridis. The sequence continues at coordinate 19,807 of JAQGAA010000681.1, forward strand.
AATATTCTTGTGATTTTGATGAATATTTACCAAAAATATTATATTTTATGCATATTTTTGTATTTTCTCAATTAATTATATGTATAAGCGATTTTAAAGGAATATTGCTCTTGTTGATGCTTTTATTCAAAAGGATAGAAAATATCTTAGAATAGCCCAAATACAAGTATTATATCTACTTGTATAAGAAATATGGAAATATTGGAATGGGATTGAAGCGCGAATGAAAGCACATGCATGCACACTGGTTTTTTAAGCCCTTTTTGTGGCCTAAATTCCCTGGCATCTAAAACCATGCAATATATATATCATTCGATTCGTCTGGCGACGCTGAATCGAATGATATGTCACATGACCCCGTGACCTCACTTTGGCGGGTCACTTCCCCCCAGGGGGGTCAACGAGGTCAAATTTATAATTTAGATAGAGGAGTGTTAGGAGAGTCTACAATAAAAATCTCA
>JAQGAA010000682.1:0-20266 GCA_034696425.1 Isotoma viridis
TGTAATGTTACCTTTTGTTCAGCCATAGTACAGGACAGATCCATTAAAATGTAAAGATCTAAAGGCCGGTTTTTTTCGTTTGTGTAAGTTATTGTGATATTGGCTTTTTCTCCAGGTCTAAGTTTGATAGAACCTTTATACGGGTTTATATAGGGATCTTGAGTTTTGTTTGTTTTGTCCTCTCTGCATTAAATTAAAATCAAGGTGCTTTTTTCACATACAACTTGAATCATTTAACTTCATTTTAAAAATATGCTAAAATTCATTGTAGTGAAAGCGTATATGACAGATCGTATTAATCCTTTTTAGAAAATTTAAATCATTATTCCTATTATTAAATTTGCATTGAGCTGAACTACTCAAAATTTGTTGACTTCGGCTTCACAATATCAGGAGGTTTACATGTAGTCTTTGACTCATCATAAAAGCATCGTTTTCCTTTGAAATCTAAATCCTACAAATAAATTAAACAAAATTGTTCATGAAGTTCTATTTTTAATGTAATTAAAAACTGGATTTATTTTACCTCGATTTTACACCATCTGCATTGAGGAGTTTGAATACAATCTTGACAATTTGTTTCAATTTTTTTGCATGCGTCTTCATACTCCACTTCTGTTGTTGGTGTTACAAAAGGTACACAAAAGAAAATTGATAGAAATAGAATGTAAAATTGAATTCGGAACATTTTGATTTGAATTAAGTTTCCCTTGATTCAGATTTTAGAGCTATAATTTAAACTAATTGATAGCTGTGGGCAGTATGTTAAATGAATTATTACACTAAAACGGATTTTCAGAGTTTTAACTTTTCTTATACTGTGGGTTAATATTTATTTTGAATACGTATTAATTCAATTATTTAATAAAGGTTATCCACTTTTGTATCCATCAGTCTTTGCTTTGGATGCTTAAAGATAGAACATTCTAATCTGTGCATTGAATTAAAATTACTGCCAAGTATCAAGTATAACTGAACACATAATGTTCATTCATATCATAACTCTAATCAATTTGACCTCAAAATAAATCAAAGATCATCCAAGGAACAACTTTAATTCGTTTATATGCATATTATTCATAAAGCTTTACGGAGTAAGGGGTTTGTGTCGTTGACTTCACTTCTTACTTTATCTGGAACATGATTGTAAAACTCTGATTTCCTCACTTATCATAATAGCATTGGACTATTTAAGCCCACCTTATTTTCCAAAGGTTAACCCGCTTCCTTATATATTTTGGCCATATTGCAAAGAGCATACTTTAGATTAGATCAGATTTCGAATGTTTCTGATTGTATGCGTGTCAACTTTATTGATTCTTTCATACAAGCTCTTAAACCGTGCATTATAAGATTCCAGCTAGGACTAGTATTCTATTTCTAAATGAATACTCGAATCTTAATGCTCTATCTCCTGTCCCCTTCTAAGATTTTGCTTCCAAAGTTGACTGAAAATAATTCTGGAAGAGCGTAAATAATATTAAGGCCATTTTTGGCATTTTCTGAAAGCCCACATACTATATCTATCTGTATTTTGTTATAAGGGGATGATGAATATGAAGATTGTCTGTGGTCCAAGCCCCGATACTTGGTATTTTGGGCTCGAAACGGAGGATCAGCGTTTGAGTGTGATGCAAGTCCAACAAATATGTCACACACTGTGATGCTGATGATGCCATGTTTCAGTGTATCTGACCAAAAGAAGTCAATAGAACTTAATGTTGGTCGTGGTGGTTAAAATCAATGCTAAACATCCCGTCATTGACTTATCATGAGTCATTTCTTGGTTGCGAAAGGGAATGAGACTAAAAGCTATCAAATTGTAAATTGTTAATTGTGTCTTTTGTTAAATGTTTTATAAAAGCTTTTAAAAGTTTTTAACTACGATCTAGTTTCACGAATTATGATCGGTTTACTAAAGTTTAATCAAAGTCAAATCTTATTTCGATGTATCCATGAACGTCGATATCACGAAATCATTATCATGATATTGTACAATTTGTTGAAAAAAAGCTTTTTATGTATCGTGATGCATGCAGCATGCAAAAGATTCATAAAAACATTTCCCTTTGCCCACCCACCCCTGTGTACTATTAATGAATAGAAAAAAAAATTAGCATGACTATTGACATAGTGTAAATTATTTAATTCTAATTTTAAATAATAAAACCATACCCTAAATTTTTTAAACCAAGTTTCATTTGTTCGTCTGCACTAGCAGAAGCTAAAATGGCTAGCATAGTTTTGAAACTTGTATTTTTCTCTGGTTTTCTCCTCAGTTTTGGAGAAAGTCAGAAAATAGATGCAAACGGCAATCTTATGACAGACACTGTAACAAAAAAGCCTCACACAAAAGCACTCGCTACAACAAAACCAGGAAGTCCTGCTACTCCTCCACCCCAAGCAACTCATGGCCACCATGGACAACATCTTTATCTTCTTGACCCGACTGAAAAATTTTGCTATAATAACGCCAAGCATCCCTTCTACCAAAGATACGCTGATGGAGCAATTTGCTGTCGAGGGAAACAACTTCCAATTATTACAGTGAAACCTGAAACCGAAGGTGAATGTGCGATTTCAACCAAAACGGGTGCAGATGGGATATTAGATTCAGAACCTTTGGTAGTTTGCTTTATACAACTTTAAATAAAACCAATCTAAGTTGTTATACATTTTATGTTATGCAATGCATTATAAAGTAAGATGATACTTATAGATAACTTCGTTTTAAATTTATTCTTTAGTGGTGCTCTTACACTTGCACTTTAAAAAAACTAGGATTGGTAAGTATCAACATTTATATAATTTTGCAATTTATTTTACTAAAGAAATTCATAAGAACTAAAAAAAGTACTCTGGTGAAATACTAAAAGGGAAGTTATACAAGTATCCAATTAGACATTTACATAATATGATAATCCTAGATTGACAGTGATGGTAAAGTCGTACCAGAGAAATTCTTGGCTCACTTGAGTCAAGGCCTTGCAGCCAATTCAAAGGCAAATCTAAAAGCAATTATGGAAAAGTACCTTGGATGTTTTAAACCTTTAAAGAATACAAATAAACCTTGTTATACTCCACTTGGATTTCAAAAATGTTATAGAGATGCTCTTATTTACTTTTGCAATTATGGAATGCCTAAAGACAATGATTTTAGTAAAGTTACGCCTATAAAGGTATGTTAATGTTTGACTTGTCTCAACAATTCGTTAAGAAAGTCTCATACTCATACTGAACTTTACGAAGAAATCTTCTAATAATAGGCTGAATACGAAAAACTCAATCCATTCTGCTACTATAACAAAAGACGGGTGACTCCAGGATGTTGTCACGGGAAGCCTTTACCATGGACCATTACTGAAATTCTTGAGTCTGATAGAAATACAACTCGTCTCAACAATTGCCTCAACAATATGGGAGAAGAGGTTAGACAATTTTAAAAATTTTAATTTAAAAACATTCCAAAAATTTTATTTTTTTAAATTTATTCATATAAAATCATGTTTCATCATAATTATGAAACTTCAATTTACAGTGTGACGCAACATGTCTTCTACATTCTTTAGACGTGGTACAATCTTCCTATCTTTTAATTTCAAATAAAAATTCCTTTTAAGTTTAAGTCCTTGTCCTTTGACGTTCACGAATTCTGATTTCAGGTTAATGAAGACTTTGACCTTGATGTTGATAAGTTCTCAACAAAAATTCTCCAGCATTTTCCCACAGTGCAACCATCCTACTGGATGGATTACACTGGACCGGGTAACTAAATTATACAGTTTGTACTCAAAATCCATTTCTCATTTTCTTAGTAAAAACATTCTTAATGTAATTTTCCCCTTCTTTATTCAACAACATTCAGTTTTCCAATTTTATGACGAAGTTCTAGTCGACATGGGAGATGAAGGTATGATAATAATATTCACATGACATGGCTTATTTAACAATTTGTCTTTTCACGCTTACTTTATTTCACCCATAAAATCTATTATATAAGTTTATATGACAATTCAGAGAAAACAAATTACTCGTTAGTGTCATAAAATGCAATGGAATCTCTTTTGACTTGTAACACGAGCTGGCTTTTTGGGTAATAGTATTATTACATTCTGAAGTTAATCGTATAACTTGTGCAGTATAATCTTTCAAAGTCTATTTTTTATCCAGGAAATGCTATAAAACTTGTTACAAGAGAAGGGAAATAAAACTCCTTTAAATGCACTATTATGACATTCTACTACACACAAGTCGGACTTTATAAAAACGACAATTTACAGCTCTATGCACTACTAAGATCAATTTGCTTTACATTTTATGATGATTTTATTAAATTTCAGTGACTCAGACAGCAGAAAGGGTTTGCCGATTCCATGACAGAGTGATGGAACTTCATGAGAGCAAAGTTGAACAGGTATTTATTTAACATGGAGCTCCAAATAGTTTTTATACTGTTTAGTACAACTATACAACAAATAATAGACTATATAGCATCATAGCAGGGATATACTATGATAAATATGGTCTTCAAATATACATAGAGTTAACATGATGATAGGCAATCAAAAAATTCTAGTGTTGGAATTTTTATTAAATTCTACTTTTTTTACTCCTCGTTTGTATTCTGGTAACGCCTGAATGGTCTCCTGAAGTATTGTGAAATGACTGCTGCGGAAGTAAAAGAGCTTATACAAATTGAATCTGCTACTCCTGCTAGTAGTGGTGCGGGGGCGAAGAAGAAGTAAGAGAAAAGGTATTATTGTCCTGGGTTTAAACGATTCCTTCAATTTGTGGCACAGTGAATAAGGAATAAATTGGAAATTAATAAAAAAAAATTGAAATATGAATTTACTGTATGATTATGATTTGAAAAAAAAACTTTGAATAAATGTTTATTACTGTTCAAACAAATACCAATTAAAAATAAATGCCATTAAAAAGGCTTTATATTTTACGATGATTTTAATTTGAATTATATGCACCACAGGGAGAAGGTTGTTGTATAATTTACACACAGGAAAAACCATTAAAACTGGAGAAAGTATTGTGAACCGATCCATTTGCATCGTTTATGTTGTTTGGAATATTCTGTAATACTTGTTTTTTCCTTATTTAACTTATTATAGCATAATTATTTTATAATTTCACTGTCTCTTTAGTTAAGTCTTGTAATAAAAAACATCAACTACAATTACAGTTCAAAATCATAAAATATTAAAATATGTAGCTCAGCTATATAAGGTAATCTTTGCTTTACTTACTGTTTTCAAAGGTTTAAAAAAAATACTTTAGGGTTATATATCTACTTCTATGGGGGTAAATATTAAAAATATTAATATTGACTGCATTAAACGTGTTCCATTATTTCCAAAACCAAACAAATAATATCATTTAGTATAATACGTGCCTCTTATTTAAATAATAAATTATTATTTATGATAAGCAATTCCTGCATACTCTGCGACACAAGTAATGTCACCGCTATGCGGTGAAAGACTAGTCTGTATTGGACTAAACCGAGGATGGCGATAGGTAACCTGGTAAGAAAAACAACTTGGACTTCTCCATTTGAATGGCCCTTATATGCTGGAGCAGAGTTTTGGACTAAAAAATGCATTTCATTTCCTGTATGCATTCGAACCGTCATTGGAATTCAAACCTATAAAAGTTTTGATGTATTTCTGCTTTCGTTTTAATTACTTTCATTTAAAAATATTACCTGTACTTTTAAATAGCATAACATTGTAACACAAGATACGAATTCTATTCCGGGCATAGTCAATCTGGTATTGAACTAAAAAAAATAATTAATTAAAAGGACAAATACTGGCATTTAAACCACCTAATGGTCTACTTTTGTCTATCTTTTAACCAATCTTGTATATCATTGTGTTGCAAATTTCAAGTTTTTTCAAAGTAATTTATAATCTTAGTAGTACAATCACACACAGTAAAAAGAAGTAAATTCAAGCATTTCACTCAGTAGTAGTATTTTACAATCAGATTAAAACGTAAGAACAGTAAAATCCATTGCCCCAAGAGTAAGAGTACATCCAATTTACCTCCCCAACAAAGAGACTTTTAAGCTCCTTGAAACCAAAATCCTTTTAATGAATCAAATATATTATTACGTATTAAAATTGTAATCTCTTAAGTCCACCTCTTATCAAAATACTACTACCGTGAGAAAAACCCAGTATCACATTAAGAAGCTTTTAGGTATAATGACAAACGAGCAAACATTTGAATAATAAATAAAATATGTATAAAACTAGTTATCTCTTCAATAGGTAATGTCGAATCAATAGTTACCAAGAATTCAATCCAATCCTTTCTTCTCTTCCTGCTAAATCCGGTTATGATATTACAATTACAACAAAATCATCATTCCGAATAAAACTTGCACTTGTACCAGAATAAAGGTAAAAGTAATATCCTTTCAGGTTTTGCTTTTAATTTAATTTTTGTGTGACAGTGTGTGTGTGTACCTGAATATTGTATAACTTTCCTGATACAATAATACAATACAGGTGAAGAGGTGATTGGCCTTAGGCATAGCTTATTTTTTAATTAGATAAATAGACTCTTTCTTTATTAACAAAGCTCTTCTTCAAACGCTAAATGAAAGTTATTACCTAGACTAAAAAAAGTAACAGGGAAGTTAACAAACAAAATAATTCATTAAGACCTAATTTGACTTTCCAGAATTGATTAATACTTTTACTTATATGAGAGTTTCCAATTTCTCTTATTTCGTCAATAATATAATAAACTTATTCACTCACCTTTAACAGAAACCACCTGTGTTTTTATACATTGTTCTTTCGTAGTATTGTTAATAAAGTTATATAATAAAAAACTTTATGGTTCAATATAAAAGGAACTAACTTAATGATTTATTTATTTTGAGCTGTAATAAATTAACTCAATAATGAGGGTAATGGTTTCAAGCGTTTTGGCAATTTTTATTTGCTCCTTTCTGGGAATTGGAATTCAATTTTGTGAAGCTGAGCTCAAATCTGGAATCACTTACAGAATAAGAAGTGGGTATGACGGAAGTGTAAGTTTTATTTTCAAACTTTAATACATTTTTTACTTGTTTCTTACTCTAAGAATTCGTAACAAAGAAGTATGTTTTATTTGTTAAATTGTAAGATGAATTTGATGAATTGAGGAATAAAAAAGCAAATGTATAGACGCAGTTTGTTCCAATTCATGGTAATAGTAATAGAATTATTTGGGATCAAATGCTAAGAAACTCATTACTTTTGAGGAGAGTAATTTTCACAAAGTTACAGATATTTATTTATTCGACTAAAAAATGATTGAACATTTTGTTACTAACAACTAATGTAATTCTAGTATCATTTGTTCTTTTCTAACATACATGATAGGCTATATTTTAATGGTTGAAAAAGCTAACGAAGATTTTCCAATAAAGAGATTTTTCATTAAATTAAATTCAGGTATTGACAGCCCATTACCCAGGCTTTGCAAGTGACTTGACGCTTAAATTGGGAGAAGTATTTACTGAAGAATGGACCAGTTCGCGGAATCAACTTTGGGAAGCTGTAATATTAGTCAATAGAACGACGAACTCTTCAAGTGAAGTTAATAATGGTAATGGATCATTAATTTCTAATTTATCTTCATCACGTTCTACAATTTCTGAGTCGGAAACTTCTGCTCTGGTTAACTATGCACCTGTGGGTTTTGGGAATTGGTCAAACTTCTATCGTGCCTTGCTTTTATGTATATAATATAAGCTAAGATAAGATATACAAAATATAGTGTTCTGTATATTTTAGAGCTGTTTTGGTTAAAGCCAGTAGCTGCCGTGCTAAATGAATTAACTGGAGTTCCAAGGAATCGTGAAAATCCACTGGAAATTACTGAAATTGCAGAAAACTCTGGAACTTTCCTTGTGAAAAATGCACAGAATAAATTATGCTTGGAGAGTCGAGGGTAATATTGATATTTAATGTTTTTTAAATATAATTTAAACCATGGTTGGGTTCATTTTGTACAGTGCTGGTCAACCCACTTTCTTTAATGAATGTGAAGAGCTCAGACCTTCTCAACAATGGGATTTTGAAGACCCTCAGAATCTTAAAGTAAAAGTTATTAAATTAGCATTAGCAAATTTCTTCAATAAGTTTGCAAGTGATCCGTTCAAAAATTGAGATTGTTTATTAAAAACGAAGTTTTATGAAGTTTATCTCTTTTATTTTTAATTATATTACATTTACATATACAAATATTTTTATTTTATTTTATTGTTTAATACACATTTGCCTTCAGCGATTAATTGTAGGTTAATATAATTGGTTCAGATGCCTTCGCTTCCACCACGTTTTACAAAGTTTTACTGTTACATATTTACCCAAGCGTTTTACAATGTTAGGGCTGTACAAATATTTACTTAGAAACTTTGTACATCCATCCAGCCTTTAAAAACGAGCAAGTTTAATAATTCTCTACCTCAGATAAACTAATTCTCGCCTTAATTTTCTTCCCACAAAGGATAATCCCATTAAATCCATTCAAACACAGTGCAATCTCTTTAAAACACTCAGCAAACCATGCCACCACCGATACACAAATCATACCTACATAAATAATAAAAACAAATCGTATTGGAGCATCAAAGCTTAAAGCATAAGACCTAGTGACTTCAAACAAATTATCTTGATTCTCATCCCTGCTAGAATAATTACTTTGAATCTCTCTAACCCCTCGTAAAAACCTTCTAATAAGATTAAACTCCTCAACTTTTGACCACAATATTAGAATATTAGCAGAATTTACTGAATTAAAAAGCTGTAAAGCTTTTGTGGACAAATGCAATCTAAACATAATATAAGAAGTAAGAATCTCAATAGGTTCTTTAAGCGTAAAACAAGTTACATTCTTAATTCTATAACTCCCACCATCCTTCCGAAATGGTTTGAGATAACCTAAATCCATTGAACTAATTACAGCCCCTTTGACCTCAGCAACTTCATTAAAAAATGCAATACTTTTCATATTCTTATTTTTCGTCACAACAAAAAACTCATTACGAATTGGAATGTTGTATTTATTTAAAAGATAGTCGTAGTGACTTTTAATAATATCTCTTTCATATTCAGAATTCACAAGAATTCGATACCCTTCAGTGAGCAAAAGAGTAGATGCGTTGTTTACCTGAGCCTCTTTTCTTGGAGCTGTGATATCAGAGGTAACATACGCTTCGTAACAATACGATATGAGAATTATCGGAAGCAGAAATAATGACAAACTGGATCCCCACCGTTTTTGAAGTGGAGGTTGATGTAAAATTACAAGGAAAACGTCAAGCCCATACCCAAATTTTTTAGTAAAAATTGCAAACGCACAAGCAACAAATAGAATTCCCATCCATATCCAAACATCAAAGGGTTTGAACAAAACAGAAAAAGTTGAGTCTTCAAAATGTCTATTAAAGTAGCAATATTTCAATTGTGCTTTATATGTCCTAGAAGCAAAGACCTTGGTATTATAAAAGCGTAAATTGTCTTCATACAAGTCTTCCAGTAGTATGGAGCAGAATAAGCAAATATGTAAACCATTTTCATCAGGTTCTAGGTCCAGGGCATGTTCAACAGTAACATTTAGGGATTGGGAGATGAGATAGATTACACTTTGATAAGTACAGGCTGCAGGGGAAGGGTAATATGGTTTCACATTACACAAAGGATTATTAAAGTCATCCATTTCACTGGTAACGAGTTTGTTTATCATAAATGCTGGTTTTCCATGTCCGTTGAAATTGTATGATTCATGGAGTTTCTTAATTGAGTCTAAGGTTGGAATGGGATTTTTATTGAGAGTTAGTCGTTCATTTACAGGGCAAAGGTAACAATAAACTGTCCAGAAAAAGGGAGAATGATTAATCAGAAGTATTTTTGGGTGGAACCATGGGAAGTCTTCTGAATCAATACCTGTTTTGAAAATGTTCACAATTTCAGTGGGATTTTGCTCAATACCCAGAAGTATGACAAAGGTCGCTCTTTCGGAGTATGCAAATGATGAATTTAGTATAGAAATACTTATTTGTGTAAAGGTATTAGCTGAAATAATGAGTAAATAGCACCCATGGCGAAATTTAAATGCTTCTTGATATGCTATGTGTGATTCGGGTGGGAGAGGATACACTTGGGAGAAGTTTTGTCCATCAGATAATAGTTTTGGAGAGGTATTGACATTGATCCAGGAATTTAACGAAAAGTTTGATGAATGAAACTTAGTTTCATGTAAGAGGAAGTTGATATCGTAAACTAAACAGTTTAAAGTTTGTAGAGATGATGGTAATGCTGGAGAAAATTGATGGATAAATAGGGTTAAAACTAAAACTTTGAAGTTTGAAACAATCGATGAAAGCTTCACTGTGGGGCTTATACAGATTGGTGATGGCATTTTAAAAAGTTTGAATTGAATTCGTTCTCGTTTCAGTCTGATAGTAATTCTGTTTTTGTACTAAAAGTGAATGTAAATGTAAAATATTCAACTCCAGAGATATTCACATAATTTTAATTTATTTTTTGTAGATAATTTGCTAAATTAGACGAATCCAAATTATTCAGATGACACAATAAGCGTTTAAACTGTCTCGAATTAGGTATTAAAAATTGGATTATTATTATGTAATATGCTTACCTGTGGTTATGGTGGTAATATTTAGTTATGAAATACTTGTATAAGTAAAGTGTATCGTGAGTACATAAGTGTTTGTAAGACTTGGTTTGGAAAAATATGCTGAACAACACAGGAACTTGCCACTTATAAAAGTAGGTAATCATAAAAATATCTTATGGAGCACAAGAAACTTCAAGAAAGGTGTAATTTTATATAAGAAAACAACAAAATGCAAAAACAAAATAATTAATTTAAATATTGAGACCCAAAAAGTAGACAACTAATTATTATATTACTTGAGTAACATACCATTTATTTCCGAATTGCCTCACAAATATAAAAGTAATAGGAATTTGGGTACATGCTCATTGATCGGTAAAGTTAGTAAATGCTACTTTTTCTTCTTATTGGCAAGCAAATCGCCTTGTACAAAGGAATACTTTTCTTGGAAAATATAATTAGATTTAAAAAGTGAATGCAAGTAGGCACTACTGCTTTATAGTTTACAATTGGCCATAAATCTTTATATTGTCAAGTGTTTTGGTCTAATAAGCCAAGAGAAAAACTTTACGAACAAAGTATGCTGTTTTGCAAACTCAGTCCAATTCTGAAGAGAAAACATTTACAAAGTTTTGCAGAAAATTACACTTTTACTTTTATTAGGTATTGATTGAATATGTAAGTCTTAAAGTAAACAGGATGCGGGCATTTGTTACCCAATGTACTGTGTTTTATGTATGTACCTACGTTTGCATCATGTTGTTGTGTTACTTTTTTGTCCTTTCTCATTAAAATATATTCGAATCGCTTATCTGAAAATCAGAAATCCTGAATACAATATGAACTCATCAACTTGCAATTTGTTCAGATTGAAAAATTCAAAATTTACTTCATTTCTTTTAAAATTCAACTTACTTGAATAACGTAAATATTTTGAAACGGAATAATCTGCACATCTACATATCTCTATTTAAGTTCGATCATGATTTACATGTTACATCTATTCACATGAATAAAATCGACTAGATTTTTCTCTTTCTCCCTGTTTAAATTCTTCTTTATTGTCAAATAAAATAATTTCAACAATGTCCTTGCGGAGATTCAATTTCCTTAAGATAATGAGCCAAAATAGTAAACTCTAATCTGGTCTTTAAGAAATCTAATCCTTGGTATAGTATTGCCTTCGAGTTTTTGCGAGGTTTGCTCATTCTCTTTTCACAAATGACAAACCAATCTTCCTTCATTTCTATCCACAACATTTGCTTACAATGAAAGTTGTTTTTTATAATCATGATCGTGATATTGCAACTGTGTAAACAATAGCATTCCCTAATCCAAGAAACATAGCATGTATATGAAACTCTATGTCATAACTCCGTAATCATACGAAGTTTCTTATGTACAAAGGATATAAAAGGACCTTTAATATTACAAGTGGCACAACCAAAACAACATTGTGACATATTATGACCTTTTCAACAAACTTGAAATTTCAAACTACACAACTTCAAAGAAGTTTCAGTCTTCATAATGATTTTAAAACACTCAAGACTAACTTTGCACATGTTCAACATGGTAAAAACCTCGTCATTAAAACTTGCTTTATGAGTCCAAGTGACAAAAGAATTTTTATTTTATGATTAAAATCACACATACCGCAAAACATGTCCCGGTGTTTTGAATAACTATAGCTCAGAAACTTGCAAAAAGCTGAATGGTCTTATAGAACAAAACCAATGCTTATATGTAACACTACTTGAGAAATTTCAATTTAAGTAATGAACGTTGCAGTTTTGAAAATAAAAATTAGAAATGAAAGGGCGAGAAGTCGAGATGGCAATTCCAGCGTGAGGCTCCCAGAACATTTTATTATGAGGATTTTATAACTTAAGACTACATAAAAGCACATGAAAAAATAAGTTCCAGGATCCGATACTGACTTGTAAAGAGCTTGAGCTTGGATCGATTTTGGCATTTGTGGTGGAAAAGTGTGTTCTAATCATACAAAATTCTGGAGAATTTTAAATGAATAGAAAATATCTTTCTTAGACCTTTCTTGTACTACTATTGTTATCATAATTCTAAATCAAAAATATTAAGACAGTCCTGTTTTAACTATATAAATCGAACACAAAGAGCTCGTGGAAAAGTGACAGGTGTATATGTGTGAACAAGTAGGTAATCTGTTATACCTTGTATCTTGTATTGTCTTTGAAAGGGCTTTACATCTCTCATCTCTCTTGCTTTTTCATTGTTCTCCAAAAACTTTAACTACCAGGCTTAATAAGACGCCATACACCTGCTCAAGTCCCATTTTCATTCATGAATAACAAAATTTGCTACAATAATGTAATGTATTTTATTAAATAGCAAATTTTTGTTATTCTTGAATTCAAAAACTCTTTTGTTAACTGATCCAGTTTTCTAAGAAAATAAGCTTCATTATAAAAATGATGACGAACATTGCTAATGCACATCAATTTAATTAGAAAATCATAATAATAAACAATTGAATGTTTTAAGTCTATTTGGGCAGCTGGTTACGTATCGGCTTTTACTAATTTAATAAAATAGATATAGGTACATGTAACCTTGTGTTATCAAAGGTTTGATTGTATTATTTCCAAAATAATTATGACTGTCTGAAGAAATGGCTTAATTACCCTTTTCTTCATAGGTATCTGTGCAATATGAACACGTGTTGTTTGTGTTTTCCACAGAAGCCAAACGTTCCCCTTGTATTAAGAAATATTTCATTTTGATGAAGCAACTCCCAATAGTATTCATAGTAACTTACAATTAATTACCTAGTAATCGTTCTTTGATAAACGATTTATTGACTATTGAAATTTCGAGTTAATTGTTGAGAAATGCTTTTTTTTAAATTCGATACAGCGATATGGAATGAACAAAAATTTAAATGCCTATAATGTCGTATTTTAGTATTTAATAAAAAGTTTAAAAATCCAAATAAGTGTGTGTATAGATTTTGCACAAGAATACCAGGATAACAAAATAATGCACTTAAATTGAAATTGTTTCTAAACAAAATATTTAAAATTATATGAATGCAAATGTAAGTTCATTTCCTAAATTGCAAATTAAGTTTGCACTTAACACAATAAGCGACTCAATAGTGGGGGTGTTACTAAAATGTTCTATAAAATATTTTTAAGACCCACTAAAGAAAGTAGAACTGTACAAGAGATTTATTTAAAAACAAATTCTAATTTCAACTTAAATTCAATTGAATTCAGTATTTTATTTCAACTGAGAAATAACTAAGTACATAATAAAATCATTCATTCTTTCACTCTGTTCTACTGCTGATAAAACAATATGAAAGCAAAAACATGTATAAGAAACGAGATCAGAATACAAAATAAAGATCATTTTCATTACTCCCAGTTTACTAGTCTCCAAACCAGACGAATGCCCACGCAAATACTTCGTACTAGATCTGATTTTGATAAAAGTAGTCGTAAGTTGCAAAAGAGAGTGCGTTGTAATTAAAAAAGGTCTCAGATCTCACTCAACTAGACACGACTGACACTCGACTCGTTCAATACAATAGTGAGTGACTTCATCAATGACATGATATGATGTTGCATCATGCAACATACAATGCACGAAGTGTACCTCAAAGTTACAGCTCATGGAGAAAGCAATCACTCAAGATCAGATAGCTGGAGTAAGTGATAGAATGTCTTTTTCACATTTCCCTTTTCTCAAATCATTGTAATGTGAGTTATGCAATCCTTAAATTCACAGTGTTCTGTCTCTCTCTGAGCAATATCAGACAACTGGGTTCCTAAAAAACCCCACACATTCACTGAATATTGTGTCAAATATTTTCATCAAAGTAGAAATGTGAAATACAAGAACACAGAATCAGTTAGGTTCTCGGACTATCGCAACTAATTTTAAAATGATAGATTCCTAAGTGTCTTCAAGGTAATTTTACTTTTATACCGTACAGACACTTTGATCTTAACTCTATTTTTAGAAAATTGTTCTTTTGCAATTTGTATTTGGCTTTCTATTAGCTGCGAGCGACTACAGTTTTATACCTGATTCTGACTTGGTCTAGGTGCTTACACAAATATAAAAACAAATATAAAAGTGTATAAAAAATAAAACTAAAATTGAAGTTGAAAATAAAATAAAACTGCATATAGTGGTAAAATGTAATTTCCATTGATGCTCATTTAGCTTTCTCCATTAGCCTTATACCAACGAGATATTACGCATGCGTATGGCAACACTGCATAAAACTCTAACTTTGAGCCTCTGTAGCTTGAGTGAAAGTGGTCATTCAATCATTATAAATTACAATTTGTAATGGTATGTATATAAGAAAAAATTCTAATTTTGTTCTTTATTTTTTGAGACATATTAGACCAAAATCCGAGCCAGACTTAGTTTGACTGTGGATTATTAGTAGATTTCATTGTGTATAACGAAATCGTACAAGGTTTTGCTACTACTGACTTTCGTAAAATAAAAGTTCATTCAATCGTAACAAAATTTCATCCGTCAATAGACCCGAGGAACCTAAGTACCTTAACCAAGACTCATAATGAACTTCATTAATTACTTTTGTCTTATATATTCTCTTGAGGTCAGTGGTTATAGGTAAGGAAGTTAGTAAAGAAACTAAGGATAAAAGCTACGCGTGACTGTGCTTGCTTATCATCATCTCAACTGGAATGAACTGAGATGAAAGACCCTAATGTCTAATAATATGATGTATAAAACAATGTTGTTCTACAGGGATTTCCACATTTTCCTCTTTCATGCAGACCAACTATTTGTTTTAACACGCTAATGATTTCATTCGAAGGTCGAACGCTTCACAACCTAACTGATATCTTAGTCCAAACCTCAACTATCGATTTGATAGAATCATCTTCAATTTTTTTTGTATTTTGTAGTTTTTTACAGTGTGGGAGAAGTTGCAAATGTTCAAGGAAAAGTAAGCAGTTGTCCGGTATTTTTCTTATGTTTCCCCGTAACAAGGATTTGGATATTTTTTTAAGTCTTTTGAATTCTTAGTAATCAAACAACGTAAACTCAGTCATAACCTTCGTTCTCAGAGCGCTTTCCCCCGATACATTGGATGGATTGGTTGTAATGTTAAAAAAAATGAATTCCTCTGTGTTTGTAGACCATAACAAAAACATTCACTAGATGTATAATGAATTATTGATCAAGCTTTCAGTCAGGATTAGAATTCAAGAATTCATTTGCGGCATACTTAATTTACACACTAATCTTCGTGCTAGTGATGGCCAGTAATGTCCCACTCTTTCCGTTTTAAAAACCTTAAGGTTCAGTCCAAGGTAAAGTACCATTCTCTTTCATACAGAATAAGTTACGACAGTGTCGAACGACAGTTGGTAGGACACAAGTGACACACAGTAATAAATCAATTTATACAATAAGAACCGTATTAAGTATTACAATATTACTCTAAAGGGTTTAAATCATATTGCACTCGCTGAATAACTTCCATCCTATTTCAAAATGAATGAAATGCCAAAAAAGATGAAGTTGTTTTCACATTTGCATTCTGTGAGAAGTTTAAACTCAAACTCTAAAGACTACTTCCTTCCAGGTTTCTAACTCAGGTAAATCCTATCATGGTCTTTGTCACATTTAGTTCCGAGAACGAATAATGCTTTTATTTCCTGAAAGTATAACTGAAGTTACAGAGTGCATTCTCTTTATATGTAAGGAGATTCTTATTTATGCATAGGAGAAATTGGAACCCAGCATCCTTCCCATCCTGCCCTAGTAGTTTCTCAAAACTAATGGGATACTCTTGAAAGAAATACATTTTCCCTAATGTAATCATTATTATGATTACTGTTGCAATTTCCTACTCAAGTTTCAGTTCCAGATGGTACCTACTCAACGAGACAAGATGGTACTTCGAAGGAAATTCCATGGGATTTTATTTTTGTCGCGAATTTGCATCCAATTCACACATTTTTTCAAGTAGGCATTAGGCAGTGAGGTGAATGAATTTTGAATGAGATTCAAAGGAAAAATCTGACTCTTAAAATAACTTCATTCAACCTGACGGGTTTCTGATAGTACTTTGCACTTGTTAAGATTATATTACTCAATTCAGCATGAACATTGAGCATTGGCTTAATTTTTTGTAATAAAAAGAGTTGGAATAATATCTGTGCCTGAAACTCCGCGTCATTGAATTAGATCGTTTTGAATGTATTTAAATTTAGATAGTGAAAAGTATGGAAGAACATTTGGGTTAAAAATATGGCTTTATGTTAAGAAGGGTGTGGTAGAGTTTAAGTAATTACTTATTGAATGATTTTAATGGTTAAAAATTTCAACCCAAGCATGCATTAATATTAAGGTAGAGAGTCATGAATCACTGAGGCTTTGTTTAATTGTTTCCTTAAAAATTTTTATATAAATTCTATTACACTTACGTGAGTATAAAACTGCAAAATTCTAAATAATTGGGTTAGGAAAGTGAGACAAGTGAAAAGTGTTCCTAGTTACTATGAAATCAAAATCAGTACGAACAGGTAACTTGATGAGACGAGAGAATAGGAAACATTGGTGTCTAAATAATTAATTTTATTATAAAACCTGAGAGAGGGTTATGTTATGTATCTAAAATGTTAAACAAATTTACTAATAATGTCACTATATAATCTCCATTATCTGTATTTTGCTTTGCAACACAGTAATTAAAACCTTTTGTTTTAACTTTTAAAATAAAACACGTGTAGCAAATATAGGTATCTGCTGTACTCTATGTATTCCGTTTGCAAATACTGTTAATACACCAATTCCTTTAAAATCAATGTTTTAATTAATGTAATTGCCATCCTTTCCTCACATAATTTTATAGGATTTGATGAGTTACTTCCATGAACATTTACCCACGCTTTTATAACTGTAGTAGGCTTTATATAATTCCAAAGCTTCTGTAACAAATTCGAACACACAAAACACACGTGCCTTTTGGCTTCTCGTTAAGTACCTTACTAGTTTGCTTAAAAATTGCTTTGCATTGAAAAGAGATCATTATAATTTGTTTTCTGCTCTTCAGGTTGACATGTTTTTCATACTTTATTTTGAGGTTGAGTACATTTATGAAGAATGGAAATTATACTCTCATACCATAAAGATGCATTATTAGAAATGATAATTTAGGCAATCGAAAGCCTTTTTCCTGTGTCCCAATGTTGTTGTCTTTTAAAAGAAAGTGCCTAAAGACCTTAGCCTATTTTTGATTGAAAAGTAATCAAACTGTCATGACGTAATACCAAAAGACTAATCAAGGAAGCTTCAGAGAGAGAGAAGAAAACAACTTCCCCAGAGAAAACTTAAAGAAACGGATGCGATTTCTTAAGAAGTGAGGCTCCTTTAAATTATTCATGCTAATTGAGTTTGTGATGTGCCTATAATACTTACTGAGCATTCTTCGGATCAACCTTTTGTTAATTTAACAGAGTAAATCCAAATAGATTGGTAAAAAGCAGGTACCTGGATTTTAAGGACAGAGGAACGTGTACAATTGCTTATAATATTGTACATTTAGTTACTGTAATGATGATGTTTTACAATGCTTATGATATTTTTGTTGATAACTGTAGACGAGCTTTCATGTAACCTTGTATTGTTAGGTTATTTTAAATATTTTTAGACTTTCAGTAGACAATCTCACGACTAGATGAAGTCCTATTGTACGACAAAGATTAGTAGACCCAGTGATTTGGAAAAATAGATACACAGCTAGATTCAAATTAAAAAGAACATTAAGCCTCAAGCTCTTTTTATATTTAAGGTATTTTTATGCATTGCTCTTTCAGTCTACGAGCTATATATTATATTTCAAAGAAAAATTGTCAATTCACTCCCTTGTCAAACTAATCTCTCAAACAATTTCTGGAATTTTTAATAAATCGGTTGAGCAATCAAAGATCTCTACAACATGGAGAAAATTTTGAAAAGCAGGAAAAGAATTAGATTGAATTTCAAAACAATAAGAAAATAAAACCAAAACCTGAGACGTTTTTTGCACCTACCTATATTTGGTTCTGGGGAAAGCATCAATTTTCTTCGAAATAAAACATGAAACTTGCAATGAAATACGATCTAATATGAAAACTCCTGATTAGCTTTTACTGATTTATAATAGTAATCCATTATTTAGGGACTTGTTTCATTCGACAAAGTTCAATTTATTACTTGTGCCTGTCACCTAAGAATGAAAATTACGGGGTCAGGGTCACAGCTATTGATGAATTTTCAATTATTTGTATGTTAATTGTTTACAACATAATTATTAATATCTTTTAATGAAAAATTTGTCCATTTGGACAGCTAAGCTAAAAAGTTTGCTCTCAATGTCATCAACACGCTGCTGGAATGCGAAGCAAAATTTGAATACATAATAAGGTTCAAATGGAATTTCAATGAAACGGTTGAAATTCCGTTCGAAAACTCATTATCTGCATGGATGAAATTGAAGAAGGTGGCTTAAAATAAAAATATAAATTATCACACTGGTACAGAACGTTTCTTGAGCTTTTGCATTCATAATCTTGGTGTTGGTGATAAGGCTAAAGGTTATCGATATAATTGTAATAATTATGTATTATTTACAAGTGCATGTTTCAAATTGATGAAGTGTGCATTACAGTTATGGTTGATAGATAATCTGCATTTTGAGTAGAAAGTAATTACATGAATTTCTAAACTTTTATGACACTGGCACTTTCTGGAAGAATTCAATTAACATTTTAAACAAGAGAAAGGTTTCAAAAAGTTCGTGTCTTTATGAATTTGTAAATTTATTAACAAGATGCAAATATGACTATTACCCAGCAGCGACATTATATTCATAGAACTCTGCTGTGTCATTAATTTATTCTGATAATCATCCTGGCTCATAAATGTCTTTTGTGAATGACTTTCCTTTTAATGTAAGCACACATTGTACACTTTCCATTTTTAATTTAATAACGTAAATGACTACCAACATTACCACTTTCAACTTTTTAGTTGAAACAAGTTTTTTTAATGATTCAAAAGATAAGCAAATTCTCTCAAGATTGAAAATAATTATAGAAACGTGGAAACAATTGCTCTTGAAAGTTTCAAGACCCCAAAGTTACAGAATCCAAGGAATCCCTGAAAAAATAGTGAAGATAAAAAGTAACGGACAAATAGTTCAGTTACAATTGACCCCATTGACACGATAAGTGGGGAATAAATAAAACATAAAGAACAAACTAGTAGAATGCTCAAAGTACCCTTACAAGACAAAAATTATAATAGTGAGTAGTCAATTCGCAGTAAATTTTCATTGAATTAAATATTGAAATAAACATTTCGCAAGAAGGAGAATCGGTTGCTCTTTTGTCCTTTAATATTCAAAAAATCATTTTCATACCAACTGTTTTATACAATAGAATTTTTATCCGTACAATTTCATCCAAGAAAACTTAGATTTATCCTATTTTATCCCTATCACCCGTTTTTGAAATGCAGCGAAGCGGATTGAATCCTAAAAGACCACTGGAGCGTCTTTAACAACTTAATACTACCAGCGTATAGGGAATCT
>JAQGAA010000683.1:0-20263 GCA_034696425.1 Isotoma viridis
CAGTGTTGACAAGGGTTCCAAGTCAGCCCCGGAAGTTTGTCGTAAACCACCAAGCCCTACGTTTGAAGAACATTTTATACAAGAGCAGGTAGACCTTAAGACTCAAGGTCAAACTTTAGATGACTACACTCGACGGGAAACAATGACATTTGACAACGAACCAAGCCTTTCTCCCCCTCCTGAAAATGTAATAAACTCAAGAAATATCGAAATCATAGAATCATCGCCTTTTGATATGGAGCGAGATATTCCACCTCCTATTCCCAAACATGCCTACGAAATAGAAAAAGAAATTCCCCCACCAATTCCTAAACATGCTGACGAATCTTTGTTCAACCGGGAACCCCCATTGCTGCATGCCACATATGATGATAAAATAGACGACGAATTCGAAGATGACTCGTTGTCACGTCCCTTGTCTCATAAACTATCAGATTCTCTCGAGGTTTTGAAAGAGTCTCCTCAAAAAGAGATGCAACTTGATGAGTCACTTATGGACTTGGAGGAATTACCATCTTCCAAGTCTACTTCTCCAAACGATGTGAAGAATATTGCTGCTGATTTTGGGGAAGCTATGGCCCCACAGGATCTCCCGAAAGAGATGGTGGAATCTGGGCTCTTCTCTCAGCAGCCTCCCACTAATCTAGTTGCTGAACCCCTCGAAATCGAAGAGAAATTCGAATTCACTCACGCACACGAGATTGAGCAGTCGAGACCTGTGGCTTCCATTCCGCCGTTTTCCAACAAAGGTAATAATCAAGAATTTGCTGAAGAAGCACTTCTTATGGATACTAGCATGACAAGTTCCATGATCATGAATACTTCATTAGATGAAATCCAAGCTCCGAAGTTTTACGAGAGCGAGGACTCTTCCTCCAAAGACGTTATTCCTGAAGAAAAGGGTCAGACAATTGAGATGGTAGCAAAGGAAATTGAGAAAGACGAGTTCGAAGATTTTCTTCCACAGGACAAAGACATCTATGAGGGTGTCAGTTCCACTGAAAGCAGTTCCAAAATTGATGTTGTTGAGGTCAAGCCTACCCCATTGAAGACTGAAAGTTTCGCTGAAGAGGAAAAGCCTTTACCAAAGGACTCGAAACCTGTGGGTGAAAGTGTGGCCATCACTAAACCCATCCCGAAGCAGACTATTGAAGTGGATAATGTTGAAACTTTCGAAGTCTCTGAAGATATCCAACAGATTCTCAATATTTTCAACCCAAGTACGTTCAAACTCATTTTTATTTATGATCAAATTTTTATACAAATTTCAAATAGATTGGTTTGGTTGGCTTATCAAAAATGAAACAAGAATTGAAAGCTAAAGGCGATTAACAGATTGATTTGTCATATTTTTAATGTGAAAATATAGACAGACACCCTTCATTTCATGTGATGTGACAGTTAAGCCTTAAATAGGTACTCATAAAATCGTCCCATGAAATCACAGCAATGTTATACTTTCCGAGTATTCGTATTCACAAATTTGTGCTTTTGCTGCAATGCAGATTGCAGCTTTACTTGAGATGAAAAGAATAGTTGCAAAAGTTGCAATCCTAAACAAAATCTAGCACAGAGTATCATCATCGCTACTCTAAACAGTATTTTCAGAGAACAGAAAAAGAATACTAAAGTTTTACCTTACATGGGGACGGAAGCTGAATGGTTGTGCAAAAATCAACAAGAACTACGGGGTACGTGTTTTTTTATCTTACAAAATGCTTTGGATCTATTATCGGGTTTTGGGTTGAAATAAGATATATCTTTAGTTATCAATGTAGTAAAAAATGAGCTACAAAAGTTGCAAGACCTTAAACTATTGCTTTTGATGTACGTAGAAAGACAAGTCCAAATTAATTTTTGTCAAATTAGTTTAAAGTCAATAGCTTCAACTGCAGTGCAATATTTTGGTGTTTTTCCTATTTGTTGGTTACAAGTTTTTTCGACAAGTCCTGATTTTTTCCGACATTCGTTGGTGACGAATTGTAGGCAGGCAGATTAATAAATTAAGTTTAATGAAGAGTTTGAGTAATTGAACATAATTCAAAATTTCGTTTGCCATTTTTCTGGGAATCAAGCTTTTTGTCCCAAAAAAAATAGCAAATAAATATAGTTTTCGTTGAAGGTTAGGTAAACAGTGCTGTAAGTTATTGACGTATGTGGTTTAACGTAACCACAACTTTTAAGATAAATACTTAATTTCGATTCCTGTTGACACAGAACACTTTTGAGAAAAGTTTTACACAAACGGAATATTGAACTCTTGTTTCGTTTTCTACTGCTGGTCATCATAACGTTAATATTGAATGAATTGAAGTTTTACAACCATAGTTAAATTTCAATATACGACAACTACAATAGAACTATAGAATGAGATTTATTCAATTTGGAACTTGGTTGTGACAGTTTTGTAGCTGATTAATAATTCTTTCACGGCAAGACAACCGAGAGTTTACTCTAAAATTCTGAAATTGAATGAATGCTACTGAATATACCATGAAAATAAGTTTCTGTCTATTCTATTCTGTCATTGTAATTTCCCAAGCACTATTGTATGTAATTTGTCTAGTAGCATTTATCCCTTCATAATTTATGGCCGAGTGAGATATAGATTTTGAATGGAATCAAATGAAACAATAGGTTGAATGAGTTTTGAAAAAAGTTACCAGTTGTAATTTTTCTTGCCGAAAGCAAAAATAAAAACAGTCTTCTGGTATTACCTACATAGACCGGCCACATTAATGTGGTGCATTTAAACGTGATAAATGACCTACATCTGATTCAAGTGGTTTACTTACAAACCGGCTTTGGATAGTTATTTAGTTTTCTTAGCCTAGGTTAAGAATAAGCCCAATAAAGTTCTAATGAAAGCTCTTTATGACAAGGAAAGAACGTATTTTCCTTATATTCTGTAATTTTTATCTATAAAATTTTATTATAATGCAACCAAACCAAGGTCTGAACAATGAAGATTAAAAACATGAAAAAGATTAATAGATTGAGTTTTATGTTATGATACGAGCTGGTTGCATCCAATAATATTTGATTTACTTTTGATGCATTTATTTTTTTAACTCAATTTCAAGGAACGATGTCTTTTTATGTTAATTTTTACTTTAAATTCTGTCGTACTAGTTTTGTCTGTTTTTTATCCTCTCTGATTCTAAATTTTACCTGAATAATGTATTAATTATGGTACATGGTGATACGTTTAAATATTTGAAGTAGTGTTCATAGAAAAATCAAACGTGCTAGCAAGTTTAGTCAAGGTTTATACATTAATATGAATAGTTAGAAAATGGAGTACGAATATAATAAATGAAGAAAAGTTCGACAACTAAACAGACAGAACTGAGAATAATTGAAGCTATTTATGATTTATCGTGTATCGAGATTTTCTTTAATATTTTCTGAATTATCTTTAAGTCAATATGTGTCTAATATAATCTCATAAAGGCGTTTTTCTGTTTTCAACTAAAAATTGACTGAAGGAAGAGTCATGCTTTTGGTAATTAAGGTTCTGGAAAACAGAATGAGTACATGAGTTGTAATCAAATCTTACAAATAGATCAGTTCACGTATTAAAGCTTACTTTGTTTTTAAAAGATCCACAAAATTAATACTTTAGTTACACCCTATCTTAAAATCCTAACCCTAATTCAATTAAAATAGGACATTTTGGGTTTTGAATGATTCGTGAATCCCATTCGCAACATTATTTTTAACGATTCTCATCCTTCAGTTTATAATTAATATTAGAATTTCATGAATGATGATGATGGGAATAAGAATGAAATTGTTGTAAGGCTCTATTTTGTTTTGGTTGCAACATTTTAGATTTTAGATTTTTTTTACATTTTATTTTTATTTTTAAGTTACAAAATGCATGAAAGTTAGTTAAGTTAGACTTACTGGGCTCAAACCTAACCAAATATCAAGCTTTAAAGTCTCTTCTCAGATTTGTGTTCATTATTAGGGAGGCTTCAAATCTCAGTCTTTGTAATAAATTATTAATGTCTTTAATAGTGTCTTTAATATGAATATTATGATTATGATTATAATAGTTCAAATAGTATTTATCAATAGTAGTAGTATACAGTACAGTAGTTCAAAGTACTTTTAAGTAACCCTTATTAAAAGTAGGGACTAATAAAGCCCCTAAAAATAAGATAACGAGAAGATTTTGGGGTTTTTCCTGAAAGTCATATGAATTGATCAAAATGATATTAGTGCATAGTAGGGAAAGATGAGATTTAACGATAAGCCCCCAAAAAAGCTTTCCATGTAAGTTAATAAAAGTATGCAAATGAATTAAAACTGCATTAGGACAAGGTCACAGCAAATAATTCTGAATTGACCTCTTGATAATAAATTGAATCTCTATTTATATTCATATCTTGTTATTAATAGCTCAATAGAATTTCTATAAAAAGCCCTTTTGTTGGCCTTGTTAGGTTATGTTTCGCCCATAATAAAATGGATTGAGATATGGGATTAAATAGGATTTAGATTTAGAAATTTAGAGGACATGAAAGATGGCAACACCGACCCTTGAGCTTTATCCCATCGCTCTTATCCATATTTTACATCGCGTATACTCTTTCTCGTTCCAAAGTCGTTCCACTTCCATTACTCTCATTTCCTATACTTTTGTTATTATGATCCTTTTAAAGGTTTTTTGTTGTGGGAAAATAATAATATTTTGTTATTGAAGTCTGACAAGCGCGTTCAGAACACAATAAACAGAGTCAAGTCAAGCTATAATATTATGAGAGCTTGCTAGTAGTAGGCAGTAGGACGGGATTGAGTTTCCTTTCTAACTTTCCTCATGTAAAAAATAAGGTCCGTAATTTCCAAACTAGCCTTTTGTTAATTCAAGGTTTGTTTTTCTCATAATATTATTTAGCTTGAACTACTACTACTCTCCTGTATACTTAATTCATATCATTATTATTCATCGTCACATGCAGAAAACTACCACCACCAGACCACCACCACTGCTACTAAACTGCTCCTGTATTATTTGGAAAATCGTATAAGCATAAAGCAACAGTCATTTTAAAATACGTATAGTCATAGTCAATAGTCATCATATTCATCATCATCATTTTACAACATTATAGGCAGCAGAGTTAGTTTCTTTCTAGTTGTTTTTCTTCTCGATTCTCGTGTAAAACTACATTTTTGACGAATAACTAGCTTTCAACTTTTTGAGATTTTTCTAACTAAAAAGTTAAAATTTAGTTTAGTTTCATTCATCCCAGGAACTAAAACATTCCTTTACTAATACATAGGAAGGACCAATTAACTTATTTTTAGTAAAAAGTACAAACCTAATTAAACTAACAATTCAGTCAATTTATTGCAAAAAGAATTAAAAGTAAATTATATATTTTTGACATTTTTTCATTTTTTGATTTTTTTCTCTTTGTCTCATTTTGACTGATTGAATAAAGAAGCTATAAGAAATAAGTACAAAGCGGGAAGTAAAGACCGTTAGATTATTATACTCAGCTAAGTTTGACTTTCTCCCTCCTTCGAAGAATAAAGTTGTGTAGCAAAAGAGAAAAAGCAGTAGTGACAAAGAAAAGGAAGCCAAAAAAGTGTTTATAAATTACAAAAATTAAAATTGAAGTTGATTAATTATTAATAATAAGTGACAATTCTTGTTTATTTATAAAATATTTTTACTTACTCTTCCATTCCTGTGTCCGCCTTTCTTTGTGGTACTGTGTACTGATTCTTGTGAGATTTATAGAATAAAGAAATTCCAAATTCTGGGTGAGTTCTTTTTTGTTTTGAATTTTTGTTTGTAATTTTGAATTGAATTTTGTAATATGTAATAATTTGTGATTTGTATGAAATGTGTAATGAGTAATGTTGGGCTTTGGTTTGGGCTTTTTTTGTTGTTTGTCATTCCACATTCATTTGCTTTGCTTTGCTTATATTGTATATACGTTACGTGTAAATACAAAATTATGAATTGAATTGCAAATTGTGAATTGGACGTTTGCATAATCACATAATTAGTAATTGTGAATTGCGGCTATGAAGTTAGTTCAAAGTTGAAAGTTTAATATAATTCCAAATTCTCGATCGCGATCGATGGATTTGGATTTGGGATTCTGGATTCATATAGTCAATAGTTAGTAATTCATAATTATGAATTAAGTTATAGCAGTTAGTGAAATCCAGACACAAGATAAGCGTAAAGTTGTGAGTTAGTAGTTCAGAAAGTTCTTCAGATAGTATTGAATTGATTGCAAAAAGTGCGATTCATTATCGTTATCATTATACATTATGTTATGTTTAATGATTTACTTTTAATTTCAATTTTCCATTGATTTAAGTAAATTGTAATATTCTTGATTGTAAATACATTCGACATTCAACATTGATTTTGACAACTATGAGTATGATCAACATTGCATTACATTGACGATGACGAGAAGTTATCAGAAATATTATAATTATATTAATCTGTAATCTGTATAACCAGTGACCAGCCTTTTGGTTCCTACTTCACTATGTTGCATGTGCTTTGCTTGTCAAGTTGTCAACTTCTATTTATGGTTTACTACAATCGTACAATTGGTGTAGGCGTTAGCACTTCATTAGAGTTTATTATTTGTATTATTTGAACAATATTTTGGTGTAATAATTAAATACCTGAATGCATGGAGTCTTCAAGCATCAAGTTAAAGTGTTGAAAATATCATAGGTCGTGTTGTCGTGTAGGATGTAGGTGGTTTGTGGGGAAGTCATTATTTTTCCATATTACATATTATTTCTGTTTGTTGTTTTTTAACTTTTTATTTTGTTATTGTACTCGTTATGTCATTACTTATCACATCAAATTCAAAGTAAATTTGTAAATATAAATGTATTACATATTACTTAAGATTAGTAAAGTTGCATTATACTGCTAATACTGCATGGTTTATAGACTCGGACCGTCGCTTCGTGTCGCAACCATTGGATTGGACTTAACATTAATAATTATGTAGTTCATTATGTACATTTTTAATGTTGGATAGAAATAGGGAAGAGAGCATTTTTTGTTTTTTTTTTTAACTTTTTTATAACCATTTTTATTGCGTAATTACGTTCCGCATTGTGTGATAGTTATGTGAAGATATGGTTTATCTTTATATAGATATACCATATCCGTATGCTTGTTGTTAAAATGAAAACCATGGAACATGGAAGTATTAAAACTCTTAGAACCGTTCGCTTCTATCTCTGCCTCTGGCCTCTGCATAGTATTTCCACCCTTTGGAAATTAAAAAATTAACATCATAACATGTCGCATTTAGTCTATGGTAATTCCATAAAGGCAAGTTATTTATTATTAGCAAACAACAAGCAAAGTATTGGGTAAATTATACACATAATGTTAAGTATGGGTGCTCTGGAGTTTTTTGATAATATAAAATACAACCTATGATTATAATTACAATATTAATATTATAATTACAATAATTAGGTCGTTTAGAAGATGTTAATTATGGGTTGTATAAGTTGAAAGTTGAAAGACAAAAATGCCTGAAAAGTAAAAGAAAGAACTATAACCAGGGTGCATTTTGATAATTTTTGGCTTTGTCTCCAGCTAAAGTAAAAATAGTTTTAGTTAAAAAAATAAAGGAAAGACGGCCAACGCAACGGTACAGTCTATATAATAATCTACGCCCTTATTATGATTTACTACGGATCAACAGTAAATCTACCAAATCCTCCATAAAAATTTTATACAGCCTTCATAATAATAGAACAGAAGTAAACTTTACTATTTTTTAAAGTCGTTTGATACAATGGATTTTTATATTTTAAATGAAGTCATTTAGTTAGATTTATGAAACATGTTGGCCTATTACATTTTACATTTACTATATGTCAAATATAAAGTAATATAGTAAAATAGAACCTTGCACAGTAAAATCGGGTTTAAAACTCGTATCGCCGGCATAAAGAATTATAATTTTGAAACAATTTGTTTTACCGTGGTTTCGTGGTCTGAAAGTAAAGTAAAACACAAGAACCAGCAACCAGCGGCAGGATGGCAGGAATGCACATTTGTTGTGCACATTAACTTGATACTTGACCTTTCTCTCGTTCAAGATCATGTAATCACCACAAGCCATTTTAAATTTAAGATTAGATTATGAAAGGACAATCTTATCTCCATGATGCAAGTTTGAGATCCTTTTTGTAAAATGGGATTTTGTAACTTCTAACCCATTATAGGGACCCAAGATAAAATTTTTTAAATATTATTAGCTGTAATTTTGTTTTATATATTAAAAACGCTGTTTAATTTAACACCGGATTCTCTTCTAAAATATTCTATAGAAAGACTGACGTTCCAATCTTTAATTTATTTAGCTAAGAATATAGAGGCGACTATGCCTTATTTATGATTCATGTCTCTTCGTCGCTGATAATAACTAAATTGGAAAGACAATGTAGTATACAGTTTGATGGAACATGAAAAAGAAGCGTGGTTTTGCTTTTTTACCATTCCTATATTTCATTACCAAGCTACTATGTTGTTTTCTTATTTATTCCCTGTATATGCATTTCACAATTGCATTAGAGTAGAGAAGATAATATCAAACATTTTGTATTTGTCTTTTATTTTATAGTAGGGAAGTAGTCTCCAATCCAGGTTTTCTTTCTTTTGTAGAATAACTAGACAACTAAACAGGGTCAATTTTCAAGACTTATTTAGGCGTCAAGACAAGAGCCATGATTAAATTTGATTATTGCTGAGTGAGATGCTCCCATCAAGCAATATGGGAATAGAAATGCTAGAAATTAAATTGTGGTTCATTTTCCTTCACAACTACAGACTTGTAGACTACACGGTTAATAGTTGATGTGTATTTATTTCCATATTAAAATATGATTTAAAAATGTTAAGAAAGTTGTCCTTTCGAATTTACATATAAAATATTATGTAAACGAAACAGTAGTATACAGTAGGTCTCGATTGTTCGATCCCTTGAGGTACTGAAGGAGAAAATTCTCACCATAAATTTAATTGTCCATGATGCTTGCAAGCAATTATTCAGCTTTACGCTGAAGCAAATTCGCATGGCGTAAGAATATATTCGTAAGGGAATGATTGTAATTGTGAGATAGTGACTGACTAACTATTATATAGTGTGGTATTGCTAATTACTGTTCATATATATATTACCCTTCCTTATGGAGCCGCATAAGTAAGTTAAAACTGCCTGAATTGTAATTAAATTTTGCATTTGGAAACACTTTTTATACCTTTTGAAATATTCATGATGATGGCAGTTAAGTAATTCATTGAAACTTCCCTTTGCATCATCCATTCTCAGAGAAGTATATGCATGAATACACTTACCTATATTGAGTAGATTTTATGTAATATATAGCAGCATTCGAGTATTCTGAATATCTGTTTTTTACAGCATGCTTTTCTCGAGTACCTTGTATAGTATTAGAATTGAAACTTAGATTTGTCTACCAGAGTTGTTTTTAATCCAGCAGGAAAACAGGTTAAACTTTGGACTCTTTCGTCCGTCAATCACATGCATAGATTACATAGTTTGCTTTAAAGTGTTGGACACGTCCTTGATAAGTTTAATACAGTGTCTTTGTAGCTTTTGCACTTACCGGAATCAATCGTTGCAATTGCAGTTCTCGATTAGGAGTCATCTATTCATTATCACAACCTGCTGGGTTTATACCGTTTTTAAAATAGTAAAGGCAAAGGCTTGCAATTGAATAAGTGAGAAAAAGAGTTTTGCTTTTTATTTATTTTTTTGAGGGGGGGATATACTTTGTGAACAAAAGAAGGGCAATTATTTTTAATATTAATTTTAAAATATATTCTTTGTATTTTCTTAGGAACAAAATGAGTTTAGAAAACGATAACAAAAGCACAAATGGCTCAAACAGCCCGTACAGCGATTTGGGTGCTGGAGATCTCCTGGAGAAAGGACCAACTGTAGCAAGCGTATTTTGTCCACGTAAATTTATCGCATGCCTAATCCTAATAATAACTTAATTTAAGAAATATTTGTCTGCAAAGAAATAAGAAATTTTATGTGGTCATATAATAAGCCAACCAACCAAGTTTATCTAATTGAGATTTTATTTCATTTCATTTTATAGCGTAATTGATTTTTAACTTTATTGTATCTTTCTGAATTCCAGGAGCATGGTTTGATCCAGCAAAGCTTCATCCCACAGGTGAGTTGTTTGTTTGTTTGTTCATTTCATCAACTTCAACGCCACAGCTAGAGCTACACCCTTAAGATTCTTGTCACGCTTGAATTAAATATTCATACGTGTCCAGCTCAATAATTTTACAATAGCGGAAGCGAAGTAGAAATTCTCTCCCAATCAGATAAGAAGAAAACGAAAGGTATGAATATCTGCTAATATAGCAAGAGACAGGCAAGCGGGAAAGGTGCACGTGTCGTTGCTGGGAATAGTTTACAAGTTTTATATTTATATCAAAATACAGCTTATTATTGGTATGTGTCAGAATTGAAGACAGTATATAGTGGTCTGGAGTTTCTGGAGTGAATACACTGTATTAATACTGCATGATAGGTTCTGTAGGGGAGTAGGAAGTGCCAATATTCTTTGCCCTAAATGCCAGTTTCCTACCCGAGAAAGGCTTTTCTTTCGGGTTACCTACGTAAAAAGTCTGTTTCGGGTATTATAAACATCACTCAAGCATTGGAAAATGTATTCATGCAAAGAAGTAGCGTCGCTTTCGTTCGGACTTTCTTTAGTATCGATCTGTTGAGAATCGGGTAAGATTCGTGTTGTAGAAAAAGTAGAAATAGTTAGGTTGGCCATTCTATCCAGTTCATTCCTATTCGCAAAATCACGGGCATTCACATAAGGCAGCAGAACGTCTCCCTGAGCAATAGTAATAAGTAAGTACCTAATACGTACGTAGTCCTACTACCCAAACGATTTATATTCAGGATACCCAAAAGGGTAGAGAAAATACATTTGTTGTAGGGGACAATTTGACGCTTGAGCATTGAACGGCCAAAATTTCCAGAATTCCAGATACAAGATACAATAAGAAATATCATATTATATCTGTTTTTGTGCGTGAGCTTCTGCGTTGTATACCTAAGCGAATTTGATGCCTTTCGATTCAAGGGGTTTTTCCCTCATTCTTCAGTCAGTTTGTTGTTCATGTAACTCAGCGAAAGTCCAGAGAAGCGCACATTATTCCACTCTAACAAGCCTAACTATTTTTAAGTGTGGTATTATATAACTAACATTGTACTTGTACACTCCCGACTCCCTTAATTAAATATTTTATGAACAATTGTGGTGTTTGAAGTTAAATCGTTAAGAGTTACGGAAGTTTGATTATAGCCTAAGAAAAGTCTTGTTGAATTCAAGAGTTCTTAAAAGTATCTGGGTGCAAAGTATTTACACTTGCCAAAAAATTCTGGCAGAAGGGAATTTCTCGTACTTAATATACAAACCATAATATTATCTGCTTACTCTATAACCCCCGTGTGTTTTTGGAACAGTGTTTCGTACTGTGCTTTCAAAAATATTGTACGGCGTACTAACTACACAGTAAAATTTTTAACTGTTAAACTTTCCTGTGATATTACGAACGAAGAATTCTAATTTCCGTTGCAGCGTATGTATACCATGCTGACTTCCAACTGAAAGTCTTGAATCTCGATTGCAGACATAAGACAGTAGAATTGCGAGTTTAGGCTGTGAATGCAGTGTGTGGTTTTGAGCTCTTTCTTTCTTCCCGTCCTCTGCACCAGGAAGTGTCGCTTTTTCAGATAGCTTTTCTAAGCTATGTGTATAGAGCATTGAAAATTCTTAATATTGGCATTTTCGAAACAGTGAATTAGTGATATAAAAGTTCAGAATGGGTGGATTACTTAACAAAGAAGCTTGTAAGTATTTTTCTTCAAACGTTAGTTATGATCTTATGGTGAAAGTTTTCATTCGAATATTTGACCCAAAAACTGCATACCATTGCTCTGGGTCAGTTAATATTTGTGATTGCAGTGATCAATACAAGGTGTGAAAATGTAGGTGACATGACATAGCTTTGTTTTACACTGACAAGCAAACTGGCATACATTTCAATCTGAAAAAATTTACACCTTTTTTATTCATTAATTTTCCGTATTTTTCTCAGTGTCATTTCTTCCATTTAAAAGTTCTGAATTGATATGTAATACAATTAGATTATGAATAAGACATGCATCTGTAGCCGACAAAGAACGACTTTCTTCCTTCTAAAGCCGGTTCCATTTCCACAAAAGTTTGCCAAGAGTACAATATTATGTGCTTCCTGGTGTAATGTTCTTTTCTAGTGTTTGTAATGCAATGTAAATCGTTAAAAAAATCTTCTAAAACCTAGTAATACTACGTACATACGTGTGCATTTTTAGTCCTAGTCCTGGGTTAAAGAGACGAAGAAGAGAACATGCAGTATAGAAATGAAATGAAAAGCAAAGTGCAAGAGAGATGTTGGATGGAACCGGAGGACAAAAGCTTAGTCTGAAAATAGTTCAGATTTAGGTTCATTTTTAGATCACGATCTGATAGTATAAAAAGTTATACTTTTGGCCTTCTACTATTTTGCGAAGTGGTTCAGTTTCTGACTATGCAGAATAGATGAAATGTTGGAATTAAAAAATCAGGCAGAATTAATGTCAGTATCTTCATTTACTACCACTGCTGCAGTTTATTTTTCCTATGCAATTGTATTGGTTCGTACTTAAGATTAGATTACATTATTACGTACCTACTCTGATTTGTAGCATTGTAGCCCGGATCATAAATGTAATTTGTATTGAGCATTTGTTGTAACCAAAGGAAGATTTATTTAATTTTATTCGTTTTTTAGTGACTTTGAGCTTAAACTTGTGTTTACTCGGAAGTGGAGATAAGGTCATGGCACTATTGATTGTTGAGGGTCATATTGCAGAGATGCATGCGCCTTGTTTGCTTCATACTTTTTCTGATGCAGTTTCACCTCATGCTCCTAAATGCAAAGTTGTTAGGTGGTGAACCTGCATATAGCATTCATACATGATGGTCATGGTTTTGCTTGAACATGATTTTGTACTTTTTTAATCGTGATTAGTATCTTTAATTGACCTTCATCGCTCACTGATTCTTTGCATTTGGGCTTAAGCTGGAGGAAATGGAAGATGTAATTCATGCGTGACCCAAAGGATGGGTTTAACTTTCTTTATCTTTTAGGATGGGGATAGTATTAAAGGTGCCGTGTTTTAATGCAAAACTTGCAAACTTGATATGAAAGTAGAGTAGGTGGATTTTTTAAAGAAAAATGATGATGATGGAGATGATGTGTATAGAGAGTCGAAAAGGAGATGTCTTGTTGGAGATACAGATACAATACCTATGAGGTGTATTTTATTTCATTATTATAGACTTAACACTACATCATATCAGAGGATTAGATTCCCTTCTCTTTTTTATGAAATGATTACATCCTATAACAAAGCCACCAGTAAACACGCAGATAGATGAGGATTATACGCACCACTCATTGCTCACATGTTGGCCGTGTCTAGTCACCGTTCTTAAGACTTGTTACTGTTACTCAGAGCAACGACTACAAGCTGACAAGAGCCATTGCTGTTTTGCGATGGTAATTCTTATTGTGACCTCATAATAGATTTGTCATTCCATATTGTTGCAAATTAAAACGAAGTGGAAATCAGAGACACTAGCATATTCTCAATCTCAATTGCACGCTACTGCAGTTAGCATATTGTTTAGTAGAGTGAGTGTTTAAGAGCACGCCGTTTTAGTTGTCATTCCATATGGGTAAAAAGAACCGACAGGGCTCAAACTCCGGCGATCATGCCGAGGATATCATTTATGATGATGGACCTGGTAGGGCTGTTTGACTGTTAATTATGTTATTTTTACTCAAAAACTTTCAACAGTTTCTATAGCTTAAATATTGATTCAAGCCATACCATGTTTGCTTTTAACCGAGTTGATAAATTAATGTTCATGATTTATTTTTATTTCAGTGAGTGAGTTGGTGTACTGGCGGGACCCCAAGAAGTCCGGCGCTGTATTCGGCTCTATTTTCGTCGTCCTGATCGCCTTGACCTGTTTGTCTCTCATCAGTGTTATCGCGTACACCTCCATTGCTGTTCTATCAGGAACTTTTGCATTCAGAGTCTATAAGGCCGTTTTGCAAGCAGTCCAGAAGACAAATGAAGGCCATCCTTTCAAGTAAGCATGAAATTAATAAAATATATTATTAGCCAACTTTTTCATTTACGATTTCAACTCACTCACCATATTGAACCGTCATAAATTATGCATGGAGAAAAGACTGAACTAAAATAATTTTACGGACAGGACAGTCTTCAAACTCAGGAATGAAGATTTTTTTTAATAACCGAGATTTAAAATTGTATTATTTTGCAGGGAATATTTGGATTTGGACATCACCCTATCTGGCGAAAAGGCTCAGGAGTTAAGCAATGCTATCATTAATTATGCTAACACGGCTATCGTTCAGTTGCGTCGCCTGTTTCTTGTAGAGGACTTTGTGGACTCAGGTAATTTTTATTTTAGTTTCTACTGCAATTTTCAATTAGCTCAATTCCATTTGCATATTATTCTGATTGTGCTCATTGTGTTTCAGCCAAGTTTGGAGCATTCTTGTACTTCCTCACCTACATTGGAGGATGGTTCAATGGGCTAACTCTCATCATTTTGAGTAAGTTTTGGCTGAGAGATAAGTGAATTTCAAAGTTCATGTTTAAATGAAAAAAGACGTGGTACTAATCAGAGGTAATGTTTGTAGGTTACATCGCTCTGTTCTCACTGCCAAAAGTGTACGAGACCAACAAAGCTGTCATTGATCAGTACATCGATCTTGTCTGGGGAAAGATTTCCGAGATTAACGCCAAGTAAGATTTTCTAAAAATTTGTATTATTCTCATCAAAATGACAGTTGCTCATTATTTTAATTTTGTTTTTTTAGAGTGACAGCGGCTGTCCCTTTCTTGAAGAAGGAGAAGGCTCAGTAATGAGTGTGCTCTCAAAATCCATCTCTTCTTCAGTTATTGAAGCATAAAATTGAAACTATTAATCAAAACAGCCCTATCAAATCAACAGTCAAAACACCACACCGATCCATATGAAACTGAAACATATGGATAGAATCATTTTTTTAATTGTCATTTAACACGGCCGTATTCATGTTACTTTTTATGCTGATTATTATAATAACACTTTTGATGAATGATGTAATAAGTGTGTCGGAATCAGAAGTATACTTTCGCTTCGCCAGATGAAATGTACCCAACTCAATACTTGCTACCATTTAACAATAAGGTATAGTGCAAAATGATGTGAATTATTATTGATGTTTGCTCTCAGAGTACTATCCACTATCGATAAGGTCTTGTGTAAAAAATGCTGCTAAATTCTAGAGTGAGTTATATTCACCTAGATCACAGTCTAATAATATATTCTTATTTTTAAAGAGGAATAAAATTTGTGGGCATGTTGTGTTTGTGTAGAAAGTGATATTTTCAGTTTTCATCGTTTTTCTGATGTATACCTTAACCCGTATACAACGACCAGAGTTATCTTATATATTGTACATATGATTTTTCATTTTGTTCTATTATTATTTGATCAACATAATAATAATCCTTGGTTAGCTTTAGCCGGTTACACAAAGTTGTCCGATAAATTTGTTGATTTATTTAATTTGGCCGGCTTTAATATATCAGTTACGCTGAGATTTTAGTTTGGCAATTTGGCATTACATAGAAGTGATAATATAATGTTCCATGATGCAAAAGAAGGGTATTGAAGATTAGTATTGAGGAACACAGAAAATGTGCTTGAGAGCGAGTTTGTAATATTTGAATGACGAATATAAAGCTTGCGAAAAAAAACTTTAAAGAGTAATAATAGGGTGTTTGATGTTTTGTCGAATGTGATGTGATAAGTAATGAAATGAATGAAGCTATGTAATTCTTGTTGGTCCGATAAACATATATATTAAGATGATGCAGCTAAAAATATCTGACGTACTTACAATTAGAACCTTATGAAAAACTGACCTCTTTTTTGAGATATGAAACGAAAACAAAGCCGGTTTTAAGAATGAAAGTATCGAATAGTATTCATACTGAAGTCGCATATTATTACTAGAGAGTGGCATTTATTACAATGCGTTACAAAAATAACTACAATTTTGCCTGATGTTATCTATTGCAATCATTACTATTGATGCGAGGTGAGGAATAAGGTGAAAGAAATTTTGACAAAACGGAACATTTAGCTAAGTACAAGATAAGAATCGGAAAAAAGAGCAACTTAAGCTAATGTTATATAAATTATTATCTCCAATACAAAATAAACCCCAATCACTCAATCACTTACAAGATTTAGAGTACTTTTTAGAATTACGAGTTATTAACAAAAACACGTGTATTACATAAAGATAAAATCACATCACGTTTCTAGAGGTTGTGTTTTGTTTTCGTGGAATCTTATGATACTCATAGGATGTAGAATTTAATTTAAAATACTTCACAGTTTTAGCATTTTTTTCTCCATTTATCAACGGCAAGCCACTAGTTACTACGATAGTAAAATGCAGTTGAGGTTTGCTTATCCGTCACTTTCGTGTATACACCGAGCGATGCGCTTCGCAGTGACGTGATTAGTGATTGTCTCTGGCTTCGCCCTTGTATTACTACCATCTGAACCCTTGTCTCAAAGATAAAAATAAATAAAACTTTAAAAAAAACCTTTACTATTATTATGTGTAATTAATATAGTAATTGTGTTCTTATGTATATTTAAACTTTATATGATCCAACCGTAGCTAATAATTGTAAGTAGAGGTATATTTACAGCTTTAAAACAATCAATTAATGAAAAAAAAGATACCTATGATAGTACTTTGATGAAATTTGTTAAGCTTTGAAATTGGAATCGCTAAAATTATTATCACCTTTACTATTAGAATGATTTGTCACCTTCGTTTACTTAAAATCACACGTTAGCTACTAATTCTTATTGTACGTACCTATACGGTATGAAATATAATTAAATTAGCATGCATAATACTATATATTGTGTGCATTTAAATTCCTGTATAATTGAAAATGGAATTCAAACTTGGCTTTCACTAATAAAATGAACTAAAAACAACACAAAATTTTGAAGTTTTTGTTTTAACGGAATTTCTTAACAGTTTGGTTGTCTTTCATTTTAAAATTCTGGTATGCTTTCAATGGAATGTTCGAGTGATGTGGAAGCACATTGGATTATTTGATACGATAACGAGAGCATTGGCATTTTACATACATTAGACATCTAACAAGGGCAAGGATATTGGACTTCGGTGTACCAGTACATTTATATAGTTTGATATGATGATGATAATCCGGGTTTCATGCCAAAATTCAGAGTATATCGGGGCTTATTTTCTTTCTTTGTTCAGGCTAAATCCAAAACAAAGTTTTACTCGTGTTGTTGGGAGAATTTTGTCTATCCCTTTTGAAGTTATTTTGCTATACATTCGCCAACGCCATATCTGTTCCAAAAACATCTGTATCAAACTCAAGGCGCTTGCTCATCCAAAGTTTGCATAAAAAAGCTTCTGTGTAAATGATTTTCCTTGACTTTGGTAATACCAGGTTGGGTGATGGTCAAAGAAAGTTTCCTTACAAGTATTCTTGAAGATGACGATCTTAGTAAAAACAAAAAGGTTTTAATGCTAATTTTATCAGGCAAAGCAAGATGGTAAAATTTAATTTTTCATTTTTGAGGCATATTGTTCTGAAACGGTTATGATTTGAAAAATAAATAAATTCATCAAATGTGCATATTACGTAAGCGGACTAGCTAAGTCTAGGATGAGGTACATTTCATTCCAACAATTGTTTGAGCCTTGCTTGGTCGTTGAAGTCGTAAAAGTCGAAAAATTTAGTACTGCCGGTGCCCGAAAATCATCACTATCATAGCTTGGGATTACGGGTATGACATATACATGATCCCTATTCTACTCGTGTATGAAGTCTGAAGTGCCAAATAAACAAAAATCATGCATAGCATACGTAAATTAATTCTTGCAAACTTAATTTGCATATATTGTTAAAGATTCTGTTCTATCCATGACTCCATGATTATATGACACGGCTGAAGACAAGTTTTGTGGTGAGTGATAATCTCGTGTACAAACCGTGGTTAGATATTAAATAGGTTTGGCTCATGAACATTTTTACTTTCAACTTTTAATATAACATAATAAGCTTTTTGGTTCATGGGGTTGAGCTGAGGTTACAAAACTTGTAAACTTGTCTTCTTCTCAGATATAAAAGTTTATGCATATTTACATGGAATAGATTGCAAATAATATTATTCTATACCTCATGAACCTCAACTTTTCCTATTGAATTTGTTGAGTTGCTACCCGGTATAACAATAATAACCTTTATACTAACTTATAGAGATAAATGTATTTATGCTTAAAACTATTATACAGAGAGCAAAGAACCAGCTTTTAAAACATCCTTGAACATTTCACTTAATATAACATCTACTCATCTCCTGATACTTATTTTTTTTCCTGAGTGAACTTCATCTTCTCGGTTTGTCTCGACTCCCAAAAATATAGGTTTCCATTATAGGATGGTAATACTGGGTTTGTACTAAAGATCAACTTGTTCTACCAGCTTATGAGAGGAAAGCAATTCATCCATAAAAACAATTAAAATATAATACTACTGTGATACTGAGGCTGCCAGACGAAGTTATCAAGTATTGGGTATTACGATTCATATCAAAGAAAAATATTTTGCAGATTGGATACAGCATTGGCCGAGCCAAGTTGTACAAAGTATTGTCAAAAATATTAGGAATTTTTATATTTATTATTTGGTATTTATTGTGGAACAGATAGTTTTTGGAGAAAGTGCTAAATATCTGGAGTGAACATGACTTCCCAAGCTGAACATGATCGGAGAAAGCAAATTAGTGTGAGAGGAATCGCACAAGTTGAAAATGTAGCGAATATTAAGAAGACTTTTAATAGACATCTGCATTATACTCTTTGTAAGGATAGGAATGTATCCACTACAAGGGATTACTATTTTGCCCTAGCTCATACTGTCAAGGATCACTTGACCTCAAGATGGATTCGGACTCAACAGTATTGGTACGAGAAGGATCCAAAGGTAATTTTTAAGATTAAATGTCAATCTGGTATTGTATATTGTTTCTGCATTTTGCACCTGGTTACTTTTTGAGATTTAAAAAGTCTTGCAAAAAATTTATAACTGCAAAAAATCAGAATGTAACAAGTCTTGCAAAAATTCCATAATTGCAAAAAATAACCTGTTTTTTATTATTCAAAAGGAATAATAAGTATTTTCAATATAATCAATAGAAAAAATTAATTCTTGGTTATTGGCTAAGAAAATTAATTTGCCATAAATGCCATAAATCTAATAAAAATCATGAGCAAAAATCAGGTTTATCCTCACAGGGCGTATTTGTGGAATATTAATGTTTTACTTAATGCTCGAGGCAAAAAAGTAGACAATTTCGTTAAAGATGATGTTTAAGCCACAGTTTATGTTCAAATGTTAGATATGTTCGAATAGAAATAGAAGCTAGAAAAATCCCATTGCCAAATTTTTTAAGACGTGCTGAAAATGGTCATTGATATTATAATTATAATTTTCAGAGGATCTATTATCTCTCATTGGAATTCTACATGGGCCGTTCTCTTTGCAATACAATGTGCAATTTGGGGATTCAATCCGCATGCGATGAAGCTATGTACCAGGTAAAACTAATTACATTAAAAAATATAGAACTATTAAAATAATAAGCTTAGTTAATAAAAAAAACATGCGACACGCCTCAATATTCATGAATTAATTTGTTCAAATTGTCATTGAACCGAATGGAAAAACAACACGAGCCGGCTGCCGGCAACTAAATAAAGTAGATTAGGATTACGTAACAAATGTTATGTTTAAAAGCATTAGATTAAATTTCAGCCTTTGACCCTATTCCATTGATTACAGTTGGGTCTGGATATTGAAGAGCTTGAAGAGATGGAAGAGGATGCAGGATTAGGAAATGGAGGTTTAGGCCGACTCGCTGCTTGCTTTTTGGATTCAATGGCCACGCTTGGCCTAGCTGCTTATGGTTATGGAATTCGGTACGAGTATGGTATTTTTGCTCAAAGAAT
>JAQGAA010000684.1:0-20242 GCA_034696425.1 Isotoma viridis
AATATTGTTCTGAAGAAAAACAATGACTCTGTGTATTGGGACTATGGGATGCTTTTGTTTTATAATTCGAGATGATGATGATGATGAGAGACATAATTACTGTGAGAAAGAATGTGCTTATAGATGTGGTAATAGAGTAAAGTAAGGAGTGTGTTTAAGATTAAACGACGTTTATATTATATTAAATAGAGAAAAGGATATTAAGTTTCCTTTTCTTTGTGTGTAATAATGATCATGTAATAAAAACAACTGTCTCTTCATAAAGGTTTTGAAAAGAGTGATGACAATGGTTAAAATGCTAAAAGATGCTTTTTTTGTGTGAAACTCTTGGGTTTGAATGAATGAACAAACAAGATCAAGTCAACTTGTTTTGTGATATATGTTTTGAGATTTCAGGGACGTACAATGTGTTATCTGTATAGCATATCTAATAGAATTTAGGTAAAAACAATTTCTTAAAAACAATTAACTTTAATTAAATTTAATTTTAACACAGTTGCAAATTTTTAATTAAGTAATTATTTACAATATGACCAGATTTACAAAACGTTATATGTTTATTCTTGTAATAGAAAAGTATATATCTATTAAGCCAAATTCCATGATTGAGGAAAGGGCTTAATTAAAAATTTAAATTAAGAAGTTAATTAACTTTGCGTTTAATTTGAAAGGATTCATAATATTTAATATAATTGCTATCTTAACTTCTTAATGAGTCGTTCCTTTTGCAGATTGACAAGAACACATGATTCATGATTCATTAAATCATTACATGTATAGTATTCTATTTCTTGTATTCTGTCATTTATAACCGGATTACTATATACTTACTCACATATATTCAACTTTCGCTTTCTACTTTACCATCCTTAATTTTTAAGTGACAAATTAATCCGTAAAAATGAATGCCAGCCAACTGAATAACTACCTTGATGTTCTAAAAACCCCTACTACTACTAATACTAGGTACAACTTGTATAAATTCCAGGTCAATTTTATGCTCCAGAATCATTCATAAACCGGCAAGCCATACAATATCATGTTACTACTTATACTACCCGAATAAAAATCATCACCCTTGTTCCTTACCCACTTAAACATTTGTCTACGGCTCTTATTCCCATCATATTAGCATCATCTCTATCAGTTTGATCTTGTCTGAGATCTATCTCTTACCGAAAGAGAAAAGATTACCTAAATACAAAAAATAGCATTCTTATATAAACTAAACTGCTAGATATGCATTCACGACTCCAATACATAACACGTAACTAGGAAAGTCTTATAATCCGTGGAAGAAGAAACCGATTCACTATATTCTAAATCCTAACTAAAAAGCAAGTACTAACTCTAGTACGCAACTTTTTCGGAGATTCTAATACACACACATGTATGTAAAACCCTATTCTACTTTTACTTTTTTAAAGTTAGATTTCTAAGAACTATTAGTAGTAGTAGTAGGGACTATGATCCCAAAATAAACTTTGACCCGGAGCCAAGACTCTTCCACTCCGTCAGTCATCCAAGGGAGTTGGTCGAGTGAACAACATTTCCCGAGGTTTTAAAACAACAAAAAGGTTGACTCTTTGATTTCAAACTTGGAATAAGTGGGTAGACCAGAAAGAGACTGCCATACTGCTAATACGGTTTAACTTCAAAAAAGCTTTAGAACATCTCTTCCTCTTTTGTATAGATATTTGTTTTATGTATGTGAGTGTGTGTGTTTAAGTGCACGTATTTTCAATATATTATTTCAAGTAGCAAATGTTTTTTAAGCCACATTTTACTACAACTACTACTACATGTTAACTTCTCTATCTGGAAGAAACCGTGTGTGAGAAAAACACATTCTAGAATAATAATAGTATAGTAAAAAAAACTTTGTAAAAATGCCGGTTTACTCATTAGCTCATTTAGAGTTGCTAAGAACTCCATTAAAATTTACAAAAGTCTTACTCCTTTTCCTCTTACTTTGTCAACTTAATTTAATTAATGGACAAAGTAGTGTCAAGTTATTTCCTTATGGGTTAAACCATTTGGATTCAAATTTACCAAGAGATGCTGAAGACTCTTCCTCACCTGAATTTAGACTTCAGACCCCTATTGTATTTTATGGTCAGCAATATCCAGCTATTCATGTAAGTTTGTATTGTTACCGAATCTGTAGCATTCCTGTATAGTAAAGTCTTGACAGAATTCATCAAACCCGTGGCTCCTTCCGGAAATTTTTTGAATAATCCAATTAAAACAAGAATTTCCAATTTTTTACTATCATTACTAGATCAATCAAAATGGCCTGCTTTCCTTTCTCACTGAAATCCCAACATTTGTCAATATGCAATTTCCCCTGGATTATCCAACAATTGCTCCATTTTACTCTGATGTGGACACAAGAATATCAGGAACAGTTTATTACAGGTGAGTCTTATCATTAATTTAAAAATCAAAATTTTCCATACGTTTTCCAACTCATTATGAAATTATCTCATTAATATCTGCACAGCCAATGAGATAATCGCCATTAATACTAAAATCTCATCTTAGAAAAACACATAATATTTCTTACAAAAAGTCCAAAAATTGGATCATCACTCCTTAAAATTAATTGTTTTACCTTGACAGAAGTGTCATGTAATAAATAATTGGATGTTGATCCAATTTGATTAAGAACCCTGTAAACAATTATAATTTTATGTTTTATGCTAAATAAAAATGTCAAGATTGAAAACATTTTTTGCATTTACTTCGTGCTTCATGTACACTAAACCTAATCTTTTTTATCATCTCACAAAATTAATAATATCCAACCCTATACAAAACACACGTCCAGTTCGCGACTCTTTGTCTCCATTCTTTGCAAATGCGTGAATCATAAATTCATTTTAATATAATGTGTTAAAGAATTACAGTAAAAATTTCCATTTATTATTCACAAGAGATTTTTTATTCATGAAAAAATATGTAATTTAGATTAACACAAGTGCTCTGGGCAGGTCGTACTGCTATTATCATTATCATGTGCTACAAATACTCTCTAACTTTGTAACCTTTTCCCCTTTGAAACCTGAAACCCTTTGTTGATCCCAAAAAACAATGAGATAATCTCTATTTTAGTCTTCAAATCTCAAAATTCATCTCTACTGGATAGGAAAATCTTACTAAAATTCAATTTGAGATTTTAGCATTATTATGAGTACCACATGAACTCCAAAATAACAATAATAATACAGACTGACTTGACTATCTTATACAATCTTATTATTGCTGCTGGATCTTTTACTTTGTATATTTTCATGAGTGATCATATACACTCACAGCAACCCAGTCAGATCAGATCAGTTTATCCTTACAAAAGTCAATTGTACAAAAGAATCACGTAGAGTTAGGTATTTGCAAAATGGAGAAGTTAGTCACGACATGACAATAAGACGTACAAGTTACAAGTATCACAAAATAATAATAATAATATTATAATCAGGGACTTTTTCTTTTTCTTCTCTAGTATGGTCAGAATAACTTATCAATTCAATAAAAATTCCAATAAAAAGTTAGATATGTGTACAGTGTAGTGTATACAACTACTCATGTAAGTTAGTAATGACTCGTTCATTTTTCATCTCTTACGCATTTCCTCCGGCTTCATGTCACGATTTGGTAATATTTAAATCTGTCCACAAGTACAAGTACAGACAGAAAAAGTTATTTGTCATCGAAGCAAATGAATTATTTTATTGTTTTTTATTATTTTTATTGGAATTACTAATGAATAATGATGAATGAGAAAAGAGACATGTGTAATATTATTGTTTAGGTTGTAATTACTCTTAACTCTTTGTATTATTTGTAGAATAAAAGATGCGTAGGGACTAAAAAAGACAAATATTTCATATTATTCGTTCTGGTTTATAATATTACTATCCATTGTCATTTGGGATCAAGGACAACCAAACTTTTGATAAAAATTAAAAGCTTTGTACAAACATGG
Organism: Isotoma viridis; assembly: GCA_034696425.1. Classification (NCBI taxonomy): domain Eukaryota; kingdom Metazoa; phylum Arthropoda; class Collembola; order Entomobryomorpha; family Isotomidae; genus Isotoma; species Isotoma viridis. The sequence continues at coordinate 3,986 of JAQGAA010000684.1, forward strand.
ACATTAAATTCTGATCAAAAAATAATATTGTGGTTTGGTAAATAAAAAATCAAAGCCGCAATCAATATATAATCCATGTAAATAGTATATACACGGCAAATTTGACTTAATAATCAATAAACAATTAAAAATTCGTAGACAAAAACTATCCTTTTCTGAGATGATTTACTTGTTTTTTTACCAATTTCTCAAGGGAAACTCAAGCAGACGAACTATTGGAGCGAGCAAGGACAATGTTTTCAGATCATTTTTCATCAGCAGTTAATTTCCAACCTTTAAGTCTTCTCATAGTGACATGGGACAATGTGGGATATTTCGACAGGAAGAACGACAAGGTATTCCATAATCTTCTACCACCAGAAAAGCTCAGGGAGACGAAGCTGGTACTTTTTGCTGATTGTTGTCTTGGCTTTTGTGGTTTTGTAATAGAAGAAATAGTGGGGGCTAATTAGAGTGTGTCTTTGAGATGTGGAACATTATTGTCTTAGATTCATGTTTAAAACTGAATTAAAGTTTCATATTACAAATTTCTTTGAGAAAACAAATTTTGCAAGGAAGAAATCGTATTTCATGCAATTTCTAAGAAACAATAAACAAAAGATAACTGACCCACTTGCATGGATATGATGGTGTCATCAAGTACATTTTGCATAGCAGTCACACCTATTAAAATGAGACTTCTGCTATGGTATTACAGCAGCTTGCCTGACACATTTTCCGGCTTTTTCGGCAAAACCTGTCTATCTGTCAGTTCCCGGTCTGTTTCTCCCGGGTTTTATTATTATTACTGATAGATGTTTGTTTATCCATTTTGTAAATGTTACGCTTTGTAATGTATAATATCCTGCCAAATTTTTTGGCTTGAGATTGCTTCCTTGCACATGGCTTTTGCACATTTTGCTTCGTGTACTTAACTTATTCTGCTAATGTGCCTGCCAACGGTTGATTTAAACTGAGATGAAAGGAATAATGGTTCGGATTTTTATGGTTTTTAAACATGAAATCTGTAAAAAATATATTTAGAGATTTTAGCACCAATCAAAAGCTGAATTCACAGATGTTTGACATCATCAATGAAACGGTTTGAAAAAAATGTAAAAGATCAACAATCGACATTATCGTTAAAATGACAAGACTATTTATAAGAGTTTCTCAGAAATGTTTTCAAGGAGCTTTGACACCATAAATTTCAACAATCCGTTTAATAATCAATTTTCAAATGCTAAAAACTTTAAAAAAATGTACAAAATTCATTAATGTCAACAGTTTGAATGAAAATACACTTGCTTTCTAAACAACATTAGCTATAAGAAACTTGACTCCAAATGAATCGCATCCCAAAAATTTCTCACGATCCTTTCTAATTGTTTTTTGAAACTTTTTCTCTCTATCTACAGACAAACACATATCAAGTTGTAATAGGATCAGATGGGGGAGATTCGTATGTGGTCTTCCTGTATGACAAAATTGAATGGATTCATGGAACAGGGAAAAACCCAAGTATGCCGGATGCCAAAGCCCAAGCAGGTCTCATCTCTGGTCATGGACCACACTACTCACTCAAGGGATCTGGAACCGATCAAGTGTCCAACATTCATAAGTGAGCAAAGTTTTAAATGAGTTTCTTCATACGTTATATCATATCCATTTACAAGATTTATCACCCAACCAATCACATCAGCAGGCGGTCGGATGGTTGTATGGAGACCTTTAAGTTGTTTGTCTTAAATAAATCTTTGTAAAAAAACATCGGAAAGACTTTAAGCTTTCAAAGCAAAGAAGCCGCACTTACCCTTTTCTCTAATTCATCATGTTTCGAAGGAAAATGTCTTAGAAGGAGGGGGACTACTAATCTTGCTTAAGCTTGCGATTAAATACTTTTATGGGGTCATGTGCGACTTTACTAATTTGACAGATTCTCGTCTCATTTCATACAAAAGTTATATCTTTTACTTCCTAGAAATTCAATTGACGCATGTTGTTGTACTTTATCAAAAAAAGCTGTTATCTTTTATCAATTGATAAGCGCCTTCATTTTGTGAATGAATATTTCGGTACATTCCAGTTTATTAGAAGGATTATTGTGTACTCATTTTTAATGAATGGCAAAAATTCCTAAAACTTTAAAAATTTGACCTGGAAATTCATCAGACTCTTAATTACCGACACGGTTTATCCCAAATTCAAAAATTAATCCAGAATTATTTATGCAAATAGAAAGAAGTAGGTTATCTTTGTCAAGTTTTAAGTATTCAAAGCAAGACACGACTTTCTATTGATATCCTGTCAAACTTCAACTACACGCCCTGTTCTTGGAAGTCTAATTGAATGGAAGTTTTTTTAATCAAAATCATTCAAAAGTTAAACAAATATTAACCAGTAGCAATCAATTGCCTTTGTGTATTGACAACCATACAAATTTATTACTTTTTTTGTATTAATATTTACATTCAAATCCCTATTCGTATTGAAATTTCACAATATGATACCTACATTAGTAATGGGATAAAAAGTAACGTAAATAATTAAGACCTTGGCATGAGACCTGTGCCATTATGACAATTACTAGTGATACTACTACTACCATCATGTTGAATAAATATTGACAAGCTTGTACTTATAAATATGATTAGTTGATACGAGTATTTTTTTCTTTTTATCTCATCAGACGATCCAATGCAAATGAAGAAGGCGTGTGGCTCTTTAGAGTTGGACGTGTGGGTGAAAATTTAGAAGAACCAGACCTCAACGTTATCTTAGGTAAGTGACTTTGTTTTTTAAAGTGCATTTCACACTTCACTTTTACATTTGGGCTAAATTGAACAAATAATGCAAGTCTTCTTCTCATCGCGTATATTTAAAATGCATTGAAAGTATATTTGCATGTAGTATTTTTACTGGCATAATATTTCAAGTGAGTCTAGGTTAAAAATGAAATGTTTACATAAATCATGCTGGGCTTATGATATGAAGATGGATTGTTAACAGACGAGACAGGAGTAGACGTATGGACGTAGACAGAGATTTTGTTTCAATCGGTTTTAATATATTATAACATTGCATAACTTATTATGTAATGTTACAGTTGCAGGTACATATGCTTTTTGTGTCAGGAATCCATGCCAAGAAAATTTATTAAGTGTGCAAGAATCTATCATCACAGTATTGGGAAAAGTATTGCAGATGACATTAGTCAATTATTAGCTGTAGATTTTTATTGGGAATCCAAAAGATAAGGGGTAGGGATGTTCGACTCAGTAAGGTATCTGGAAGAAAAGGGAAATTGAATCCAAGGGATGGTGTTCCAAAGGATGACATTGGTTTTAAAAGGCTAATACAATTATGGTGACATTAAGAATAATGGAGATAAGCATGTAAATCTGAAATCTAAAAAGTATAAACTGGATACACTCTATATTCCCACAGATCACTTATTAGTTTATTACAAATGTCAAGTTATCATAAAAATGGTGCGTCATACAACGCTTAAAGTTTTTAATTGGCTGCTGATGATGTGAAAAGTTTAATTAGTTTGGCTTTAAATATATCATCTATTAATATCCATCCGTCATCCTCCAAGAATCGTTCAATTGATTGATTCACTGACAGCTGTATTATAGTGTTAACTCATCTTCAGTACAATACTGAAGTACTGATAGTACAAGGAACACTTTAAAAAATCTCTGCAAATGATCTAATTTTGATTGTTGGTATTTGTGACTTTCCTGGGGCTATGCGACGAATAAGGATGGACAGTGATTAGTCCAGAACATCAAACATGTATCACATCATCACCTTGAATGAACTATATTTATTAAATTTTTCCAATTCTTAAGGAGACTTGTCTGCACATAAGGGAATAAGACTGGCAATTAGCTAGATAAATTTAGAGAGAACGTCAATATATTTTGAAATTAGAGTAAATTATTCAAGAAACCAAATGAGGAAGCCTAATACGGACTTTCTTTTTATTATCCTAGAATCATCAACAGAATCCAGCACAAGCTGTTCAGCCGGAGGGGTCACAAGTTGTCACAGCCTAGCCCGATGCAACGATTACAACCCGGGATACTGCTGTCAATGCACCCGAGGACATTATGGGAACGGAAAAGTTTGTCTTACAAATGGTAAGTTATGCAATAATTAGGTAATCAGCTTGATATTTGAAAAAAAAACAAATAGTTAAATCCTTCTTCACACAAAAAAACATTGTCTTCATTAGTCTCAGTATGTAAACAAGGAAAATCTGCACGTTTAAAAATACAAAAACATAAGCATGCACTTCCTCCTACGTAAATTGGCATCTTAGCCAAATTAGATTCTTTGTCTTAAGCTGTAAAGAGTGATTTATCAGATAGTTAATCTATGTAGCGTGGCCTGGCACGATGGAATGGGAGGAAATACTAGTCACCCAGTTGCACTTGGTTAAAATGCTGACATGTTAATCTGCTTGAGAAGTTTGGCTGATTAATTACTCCAAATAACTAAAGATAAGTGTTTTTTCTACTTTAATCTTTTTTTCTGGACAGAGGCTCCTGTACGAATGAATGGGAAAGTTCGAGGAGTCCTTAATGGAGTTGCTATCGATGACTCGGACTTATTTTCATACATTATTCCTCAAGATGGTCGCTCGTACACGGCTATTTCTAAAATTCCTGAAAGACTTGGATATGATATGCAAACAGTTATCACTCTAGGCACTAGCATTGGATGGCTTTTCAGCACATCTGTTAAAGGAGCTCCGAACGGTTTTACAATTACAGGTAGCCAAATGCATATTAGTCTTTCGAAAATGACTAAATTATCATTTAATAGAAGTTTTTATTGAAAGAATAAATTTTAAAATGTGTAGGTGGCCTATTGAACTACACCTCCGATATAAATTTCCACCAAACCGGCCAAAAAGTAAATGTTCACCAAAGCTTCTTAGGACTAGATGTTTTCTCCAGACCAGTTGTAGAAACAAGAATCCACGGAACAGTCCCCATAGTCCCTGTTGGTAAAACTATTGAAGTTAACGATTTCAAAATGGATTTCACTCGAGTGTCTCCAGGAACCATTAGGTCAAGGTCATCCCATTCCTACGTTGTTGAGGGCACTTCTCAAGAGAATCCCTTTACTGTGGAACAAACAGTAGAGTACGATGAATGTCCTCATGCATCACCAATTCCTATAGGAATGGACACAATTACTATGAAAGTCGGCAGGAATTACATTACTTACGATTTTAACACTTCAATTGCCCGTTACGCGATTACCAGCAAGGTGACACCGGTTGAAGGTAAAGGTTTATTTTTTCACTATGGATAAATAATCCTGTAGCCTGTAGCTAAACAATCATTGTTATAGTCAACCTATTTAAAATCTTCTTAATTAAAATATTTCATAGGCGAAGACCCATGCAAAGAAAATAAGGACAAATGCAGTATCAACAGTTCTTGTGTTGTTGAAGGTGACACATACAGATGCATTTGCAATTTGGGGTAAGTTGATATTTTTTATTCTTGGCCTTGACTTTTTTTCCTTGTTCTAAAACCCTTAACGTCTAATACAAAGAGATAAGATATGGAGAGATTAATAGGAACACTAACGAGTTGTTAAGTAAACAATTCAAAATTCTAGATACGAACAAAGATACAATTATGAAGCACCACAAGAAAGTGTAGATGAGCAGCCTCTTGAATGTGTTGATGTTGACGAGTGTCAAATTGGTACTTCAACTTGTGATGTGACAGCCGTCTGCTATAACTCTCCTGGCTCCTACCGCTGCCAATGTCAACCTGGTTATTCTGGGGATGGTTATACTTGTACAAGTAAGCTTAATATATAGAACCTTATAGATAGTTGATAATTAGGTATTATATGTGTTGGTGGTGGTGACTGGTGTGACATTGGAAAATCCGAAGAATCATCGATGAGCCAACACTTTAACTTTATATTTTAATGTCTTCCTAGAAATCCTTTCTTGTCTTGATGTTCAGTGTGGGGCAAATGCTCAGTGCCAGGAAATTTCTGTGGGTAATCCTGAATGCCGTTGTCTTCCTGGATTTTATGGGGATGGCTTATTTTGCTATGAACCTACTGGAGATGATTTGCCTAGTGAAGGTAATTAATTTAAGTGATGGTTTTATGGTTTAGTAATGGGTATTCATGAAATGCTGAACTAAGGGGGGTTTTTAATTTGTTACAGGAGGTCCAACAGACTGCAGAGTAGTCCGAAATCTTTGCGATCCTTTTGCAGAATGTATTCACAGTAGTTCAAGCAATTCATACGTTTGCAGTTGCCAACCTGGATACACTGGAGATGGAACGATGTGTCATCGAGAAACACCAACCGATGGTATGATCGATTATCCGAAATTACTCCAGAAACAACGCGTTACCAATTACCTTATTTTGAAATATAATTGTTTTCAGAGGAGACTTGCGACATTGTTAACAATTGTCATCCTTACGCACAGTGCAAATTAGATGAATTACACAACGAATACGCCTGTGTTTGCCAAGAAGGATTTGTTGGAGATGGTTACACTTGCATGAGGTCTCATTCTTGTAAGATTTCTTGCAAAGACTTTGATCTCTGAGTTTAAATGAAAACATTCAATTTGTGTTTAGAAATAATAATTAGAATAATATTAATTTTTAGATCCAGACACGTCAGGCGAAAGACATCCACAACCAATTTGTGTCCTTGGATCATGCCACTGCTCAAGTGGTTACTATTATGATTATGACAGAGATGAATGCAAATACGGACAAGAACCAACTTCCACAGGTGAGAAATGTGAAGTACAAATTAGAAATCAAAAATACAAAATGCAAGTTCAACTGATAAGGTTTACTTTAGAAGCGGAGAAAATTCACTGTGATCAAGATCCATCTCTATGTGATCCTAATGCGTCTTGCTTGTATGATAATGGAAAGCATGATTGTGTGTGCAATGATGGCTTTGGTGGTAATGGTTTTCAGTGTTCTGCTCAAGGTAGGGGAACAATTTCAAAATATTCTGTATTTTAAAAAGTATATGATAACCAAACTTTATATATTAAAACTTTTAATTTTATCAAATACAGATTACTGCTCAAGTCATTCAGAATGTAGCCCGTTTGGCGAATGTGCATATGATATTAACGAATTAAGATATTCTTGCCGTTGCCGAGAAGGCTTCATTGGGGACGGGAAGGAATGCAGAGCAAAGGCAGATATTGGATGTGATATTTTGCGAAACTGTGATGCCAACGCTCAATGTAGTTGGGACTCCAGGCAGACTAAATATGCGTGTGAATGTAACCCTGGCTTCAGAGGGGATGGAATGTCATGCCAAGAAGATATTCTAGGTTGCAATGTTCTACAAAATTGTGGCAAAAATGGTGAATGCTTTTACGATCCAAAAGCTCGAGGTCATCGATGTCAATGCAATTCGGTATGCATTTTCAACTAACACAATTGTTGAAGGCATTTGAATGCATCGAAATGAAGTCATAATTTTTGTTGAACTTAGGGCTACGAAGGGGATGGTTACAGATGCAGGTCAACAGTTCCATGCTACCAAGATAGATCAATCTGTGACGATAACGCAGAATGCCTCCCTGATTCAGTCACTCGAGAATGGAAGTGCCAATGCCAATTAGGTTATATTGGAGATGGTCAACAATGCAAAGCAATTACTAAAACTGAGGATGGAGATCAACTCATTGTTGCGAAAGGAATGTCTCTTATCAAAGTTCCTCTAGGTTCAGAAAAACCAGCTCCATTAACTGTTGAGCCATTCCAAACTGCAATTGGAATTGATATTGACTGTCCATCACAAAAGGTTTATTGGAGTGATGTGGGTACGAGAGCTATTAAAATGGCGAATTATAACGGAACTGAAAGGACTGCATTCCTTGAAGATGGTAAGTATTGCCGTAGTCTCAATGTCTCAAGCCATTTTTTAATCTACATTTCTATCATCGTTGTTTTAATTTCGTAGAGATTGGGTCACCGGAAGGACTGAGCATTGACTGGGCTTCTGGTAACATTTATTGGACCGACTCTCTAAAAGATACCATCGAAGTTGCTAGTTTGAAAACGAAAGTGAGAAAAACAATTATCGCTACTGGTCTGGTAAATCCTAGAGGAATTGCTGTGTTTCCACAAAGAGGGTATATTGTTTACAAAAAACATGCAATGTGGTGGTTTATGCTTTATAAAGTCCAACATTTCACATAAGAATCTTTAATTTTTTCTTCAGGCGGCTATTCTGGAGCGATTGGAATAGAGACTATCCTAAAATTGAACATGCTGGGCTCGACGGACAAGAAAGAAAGATTTTAGTTGGAGAAGGACTAGCACTACCAAATTCTTTGGTTGTTGATACACTTGGGGATCAGCTTTGCTGGGCTGATGCTGGAACTCATAAGATAGGTAATTTAATTGGTAGTTATTATTAAAAGTCCAAAATGTCTTTCGGAGACTTAAAACAACATGGGGTTTTTAAATCCTAGAATGTGTTGGTATTGATGGGAGAAATCGTAAACCATACGTTATAAACGTTCAGTACCCATTCGGACTTACTATAGGACAAGACACCTTTTATTGGACTGATTGGGAGACGTAAGATATTCCTTTAACAAAATGTGTGCATGATTACAAGTCCAAAATAACCGAATTCTTTTTAAAATACTGACAAAGAATATTATTATAAGCAATGCTTCATATATTTTTACAGGAAAAAGGTCGAAAGTGCATCAAGACAAACAGGAGAACTATCAACAAGTTACGACGTCTCACTAGGAGGACCTGGTAAATTATACGGAATCGTCCACATACCATCCCAATGTCCACAAGGCATGAATAAACATATTATTATCTGCTAATTAACACACAAATCAAAGGCGCCTATAGTATTTAAAATATCTAAATATTTTTACTTTAAATTCCAACAGTGTACAGTCCATGTGAATACAATCCATGTGGAGAAGACAGGATCTGTCTTCCAAATATTCGAGGCGGAAGATCTTGCATATGTAGCGACGACTCGTCTGCGGAATGTCAGAATTTACTGTAGTAATCAAAATCTGAAAACAAAATGAACATAAATAATGATTCGGCATATATACACGGCATTCTATACGAAATAAAAGGCTTAATCATCTGAAACAACAATAAGAAAAAGAATCTCAATTTGAAAGAGAATGAAACCGATGCTACTATTATTTTATGCGAATCATAATAATAGGAAGTTCCTATAATATTTATACCTCTTGCAAAAAGTATTAATTCAACGATGATGTTTTGTTAGCTTCTCAATCAATACACAGTCTAATTTGTAAATAAGACTTAATAGACTAGAATAATGCCAATGATATTACTCGTAATTTATTATTATTTTATTGAAAACTAAGGAAATTTATGATTAGCTTTGTTTGAAAAATATAATAATACTCTTTTATTTATTGTTAGGCTTTAATGTATTATGGTTTAGTCTTTTTGAAAACAGAGTGACTTTCTTTAATTTATTTCTTTTTCAGCATTTGACATAACAATTACAGTTCCTTGTAAACATAAAAATAGTATTTAGTAAATAGTAGTCTCAAAATCTCACTGAATGCTTATAGCTATTATTATCACAGAGCTTCGAATAAAACAATATGATTCGTCTAACAGTAGACTTTTGGCTGTTTGTAAATATTTATTAATTCTGCATCGGGATGGTTAAAGTTGAAGCCCATGATGAGTCAAGTTTAAGGATTTCCAAAAATTGATCCGTTCCTCAAATGGTTCTGAAACGATTGATACTTTTTCACCGAACTGTAGATATGGAATTGATGCATCATTTGGTGTTAGTAGCGGCCATTGCTTACTGCCATATAGCACTGGGTCTCTAATGTGAGTGAATTAAATAGCATCTTTCGTGAGAAGAATAAGCCCTTCTAAAGAATTAAATACAAAAATATATATAGTTAGTCTCACGTTTCATTTTTCTTAGCAAAATCAGTCCATATCTTAACAAAGGCACGAGAAGCATCATAATCAGCCGTTCCATACCGAGCTTCTAAGATAATGTTTAAGTTAAAAAGTAGAAATAGCTCATCTCCATGTGCTGCCCCTGATTTTATAGAAATAATGCCAAAGTTAATATTGTACTAAAATTTTTGAATTTTAAGTGAAGATTTTAAAACATTTCCTGATTTAAAAAATTGTATATTACCATAATATGGCCGGTTTACTCCCAAAATATTCTCTTGAAACCAAGTTTGCACAAAATACCTAGCAATTTGAACTTCAGCAGGAATGATTCTACTATTACGTTGTACAGCTTCTGCTAATTTTAATACAGATGCTGTTGTCTTATAATCAAAGTAATACATGTACACAGGTGAGTGTACGTATTGAAGTTGAGCTGCCCTATGAGCAGGTAATAAATACATTCGATCAGAAAACATATTCGTAAGGTTTTGAAAAGAACTCGTTTGAATGGGTGAGGCTTGTCCAAAATAGAAATTTCGAATCTTATCTGCAGCTGATTCAGGACTTGGAGCTTCGTCATATCTTAAAATTCTTGAAAGTTTTGATTCCCATATTTGCTCGTTTTCTAAGCTTCTGGACAATTGTCTGTCCTGAATCAGTCCTTGAAAGTAGCCAAAGCTCAAGTATTAAAATTTCATTTATTCTAACTTTTAGATGCTGTATTCATTTTCCGTCAACCTACTTGTGGCAAAAAGAATTCCATCAGCAGAATTAACTCCGGTAATCCATGGCACTTTATTGTAATTTCCAGTTCGCAGTAGTTCAATAGGTTCTTCTGTCAAAAATGCATCTTTATCTTTGATAACTTCTACAGTTGGTCCATAAATTGCGAATTCTGGTAAAAAAGCTTCCTTAAAGGAGAAGTGAGAATCAAGAACAAAATTGTCATTCAGCATTTTTCCTAAAATGCCATTTCTTGTAAAATATTTTTTAGAAAAAACAAACTTATTACCATTGCTTCTCTGTGAACCTCAGCAATTTGTCGAGCATTCACCTTTTTTAAACATACAACCATTTCTTTAACATTTCCTGTTGGACATCCTACTTTTGAAGCAAGATACTTAGCCTGCCCAAGCATGTCACGGCTTAGTTGATACTTTCGAATCCCACTGCCACTTTGAGATATCGCCTTATGGAAAAGTCCTGAAAATTGTTTTTGAAATACAAAACATAAATCATTAGAAAAAGCTATTCAAAGCCCCAATTTGTTTTTAAAGACACAATACCTCTAGACTTGGGAGACATCATATGCAAATGACTGCAGACTCCTCCACTACTTTCGCCAAATAGAGTTACACGGCTAGGATCTCCACCAAACTTCTCAATATTATCTTGGACCCACTGTAGAGCCAAGTTCTGATCTTTCAGTGCCATATTTCCTCTAATTAACTCATCTCCAGTGCTAAGAAATCCTGGATAAAAAATCGTCTGTATTTGTTTACAATTTATATATAGAGGATGGACTATAAATATACAAGAAATTGAAATTAGTTGTACAAGCTGTAAAATGAAAATAGAATACCAAAACTGCCAAGACGAAAGGCAAGAGTTACTAAAACGATTTCTTCGTCCATGAAATATTTTCCTCTATACATTGAAGGACCTCCACTCATATGGCCCCCTAGTCAGTTATAAAAATTAAGGAATTTACTTTACATAGTTTATTCCAGAGAAACCAGAAGTAAAAGTATCAGTCTTGGAAATTAAAAGAAATACCTCCGTGGATGAAAACCATCACAGGCATAAGGTTCGTGTCTGGCATACGAATCTAAAATTTAATACAAACAACAAAATCCCATTTAAAATTTACGTATGTTAAGCATGTTAAAAAGGCATGAGTTAAAATAAAAACATCACGCGATAGACCCTCTGATACAAAAGAAACATATAATTTGGCATGCTTTTTATCCATTATAAATGCAATTCTGTGTACACTTACATTTGGTGTAAAAACATTTAGATAGAGACAATCTTCTACGCCTTGAATTCTTCCAAGAAACATGGCTTCGAACTGAATACATGGTTTTTGACAAATTTCCGTTTCTCTTACACCAGTCCAATTTTCGGGCTTTTGAGGAGGCTAAAAATTGTTTTAAAATAGTAAATTTAATTTTGATTTTTTTCAACTAAAATTATTAATTTGGTAGCTCTACCTCAAACCGAAGTTTTTCTAATGGGGGTAAGGCGTAAGGAATACCAAGAAACTGATAATAAGGTTTGCCTTCCCTCGACTTGGCAGAAACACCACGAATCCTTCCATTAGTCGTATCTACTTCAATACTTGTTGTCGAACCGTTTACAATTTTCGTATCAAAAATTATAATAACTAATAATAAACTAAGTTTTACGACTATGCTACACACAAAGGGGCCTTTTAAGGTACCCATCACTCACACAACTTTTGTACTTAAGATTAGAGGACTTTTGGCAATCTTAATGATAAAAATTAAATCACAAAATTTGACTTTATTTAGCATAGTCCTAGCCACTCCTAGTCAATATGGGGAAATCCGTATTCGTATACATCACTAAGGAACAAACAACAACTTGAATTAAAGACGTAGAGTAAACAATAAACAGGTTCAGGTTGGTTGAATTGCAAATTTTTGGAATTATCAATAATAATAGCTTCTACTTCACTTTACAACAACAAAAATGATGTATTTGATATTTCCCAAGGATGAGAGCAGCACAATAAATCCTAAGTTAAAGACAATGACTATCAGAAACACTAGAAACATGGGAAATCTAGTCTGTTCTGGTCAATCCGAGGATCTAATCTGATGGATGCAATCAGGAATGACCATAATCTTCCTAAAAGTCATTATCAAGCTCATTATTAAACTTTACTCATTAAATAGGTTTTTGTTATATCATATCAAATAGGATAGCATACATAAGTACAGACACGGTGATACGGAACAATCTACCTAGGCAGGCAGGCAAAATACTTTTTTTTGTCCTAGCTTCAATAAACCCCATTTGTTTTTTAGCACATTTCAAGGTAAACACATAACCTAATGTAAGTTAACAATCTAACGATAAGTTGGCTTGTGTACTAGTAAGATAGCTATGGTTATGGCTATTAGGTTTAACTATTAATCCATGTTGATTCCCATGATATCAAAATGAAGGACAGAGAGACATTACAGAACTAATTAAATTGTTACCCAATTAAAAATATACCTGAGTTTATGTACTTATATAGAAATACAATGCATAATGTTGATGATGGTCAAAAGCTTTTAAAATTAAACGCACATATATTTTGTGCTCTGTTACGTTATTTTGTTCATGCTTTATTTATTTGGGAGTAATACCGGAAGCAGAGATATTAAATATATGTGTTTCATGGCGTAGCTTGTATCTATAATAGAATTTAGAAAAAAACATAAAACAAGTAGGTAATCCTATTTAACTTTAGATTCACATAAAAGTGTTATTTTCAGCAAGTCTTATCTCAATATCTTAAAACTATATTTTTAACACTTCTTGTAAGACTGAAAATGAATGTAGGCCCTCATGCTAGACAGTTTTTCTGCTGGTCACTTTACTTAATCATTATTATTATTATTTAACACTTTACTAATTTGTACATTTGTCAGAATTTAACAGATGAGTTAATAGGCCTTATATGGTGGTCTCAAAATCTTAACTATTAAATAGTTAGCAATTTAAGCTTTTGCTGGTGCCATTAAAGTACCTAATTCAATATCTTGTTTTATGCCAGTGTTAAAGATATTAAAGCATAATTCAAAGCAAACCGACGCATATCTTTGCAAAAAGCCCATTCATAATCATAAGAGTTTAATACTTTTTGGAACCAATTTATAGCACAAAATATATATTATGTAAATGTTAAATTGTACTCCCATGACATTATTCATCTAAAATGATTTCGTATATTTCGCTTCACAAGAATTCAAACTCCTCTTCAGTAAATGGGGAGACTGAATGAGGACCAAACACGACCCCTTGCAAAATAGCTCCAAAATTTGTAGGCCACTCGCGCCAGTAATGAGGTAAAGCCATTTCTCCAATGTACTCGTCCATATTATGCGATTCTTGCAACTATTAATTAATTAATTATTAAATATTCGACTGATCATTTGTCCAATTCAAATTCAAGCTTATTCATACAATTTACATTTTTATTAAAATTCCTTACAGCTCTAATAGTTTCACCCGAACCAATAGACACAGCAACTAACGTGTAAACAGCCCAACATGCCAGTTTTGGGCTGTTCATCATTCCACTTTTCAACAATCTAACAATAACATGTATTCCTTGAGCATGAAGAATCTGTTTAAATATCAAAGTTCAATTTTATTATCATACAAGCAAAACTGTTACTCATTTAAAATTAATTTTTATTCATTAAACATCTGCTTACACCATGCTTAAGTACGTGTGAAGTCCAACCAATTTCAGAGACACTTTGAAGAATATTTATATGAAAAAGAATTGGCAGATTCCTTCGACTAAGAAGCCAAATTAATACAGCACTTGAGGTTACTCCAAGACTATGAGCTTTGTACGTTCCGTAGTAACAAGTTCGACAAAGATTGCTTGCAGCCACACGAACTCTTTCCAGTAAACCTTTATCAACGTCCCCTCTACAAAAATAAAATCCTTATTATTAAAAGAATTTGTATAAACTTTTCATTTTTTTAAAAAAATTAACGACATGAAAAATACCTACTTCAAAGGAATAAGGCGACATTCCTCTAATAAGGCTCTCCGATATTTTCGAATTTCTTCGTTGTATCTATCTAAAGCTGTAACATCCAGTTGCACATCAGTCTTTCCAGGATCAAGCATTTCTTCTTCAGGGAAATCATACTCGTCAAGGTTCAATCGCATGGAAAACTCAGAAAAAGATGAGGCTTTTGATGTTGTCGAAGCTAAATCTTATTAAATGCATTTATTTGGCAATATTATTTTAATGGATTTAAAAAAATGTTATATTCGAATCTTTTGAAACTCATTGCCACCGTACTTGCTCCACTAGCGCTGCTGCCCCAAAAGGCTGCCAAAGGGTCTTCGTTTTTGTCTTTTCTTGAGTGTTTCCCAGAAGGGATTCCGCGACCGGCTGTTAGTGCAGCTTCTTTGTTTGCTTTAAGTTGATCTAAAATGGCTTGCGGGATCCCTTTCCCATATCCCGTAGCTGAATGCAATTGTCATTGTTTTTCAATCCCATTTTATTTATGGAATCTTGTAAGTTTAAGAAAATTTAAATATGAATAATAATCTTTACTTACCCGATTTGGCTGTTGTTTCAACTTTTGCCCTTTTCATTTCACCCTTTATGATGCAGCTAAAAATACCGTACTGGCACAAAACAGTTTGACCTTTAGAGATTTGTAGGTTAAGGGGTATTTTAATCGAGATCGGCTCAACTAATAAAACTTGAGTGAACTGAACAGGAACAATAAGTTATCAACTAGTCACTGCACAGCAATTGGATTGAAATTTCAAATCATTTTAGTTTATTTTGATTGTTAAAGCCAAGTTATAGCTATAGAAATAACACAAGGGCTAAAGTTCTCTTATAAAAAAATCCTTAAATAAAGCTAAATACACACTCCAACGAGCATTTTCTTCTAATAAAGGAATTTTATAACCGATTGGAATAATTAAAACTCTATTAGAGGTAAAATCCCAAAATATGAATTATTATCAATAATATTACGAAATGCTATTTATTATGCAGCAGAATAATAATATAAAACTAAAATGTAAGATTTGCCCTATCGTTAATCTTAATTATTTTTTATAGAATAATTCCATAGCCATCAAGACAGTATTGACAAAATTAGTCTCAACATTATAATTATAAAATTGAAATAAAATTAAAAGTCTCACCAACAAATTTTCAATTCATCAAACACTTCTAGCATTCAATAAAATATGTACTGTCAAGTAACAATCATAACTTCTAATGAAAAACATTTCTAAAGTAAACTATTCATTCGTAATTAATGATTTGTTTTAGTGCCTTATTTATTTTATTTTATTTGGTATTACTGTGTGAAACCACCGTACGTGTACATTGTGGTTGTTAGAACACAAGGATAAAATTAAAGAAGCAGTAAAGTAGAAATTCGAGTTTGACATTAGTGTAGTTCATAGCATTTTACAAAAAAAACATCATAAGAGATGTTGTGAATAGAAGTAGATTTTTTAACTGGTATAATTAATGGTTCATGTTTTATATATTATATAAGGTCATTTAGTATTATAGA